>CM077343.1:92741877-92802958 GCA_039655645.1 Ammopiptanthus mongolicus
GGATTGATCGCTAACAATACCCAATAATGCTTACAAAAAGGTTTATTATAGTTAGCAATCATCACATTTCACAAAAGAAAACAATATCGCTAACTATGTGATATACTATATGATTTAATGACTCACCCTACGTTGCACGGTGACAAAAACAAGGTCTCATAATCTGGATTTGCTAATTACAAGCGATCAGCTATGTATTGTTGATGCCCAGATCCTACTTGCATAGCTGTTCGTAAAGGGCATATAAATCTGAACCTCTGAGTCCTTTGTTCAGGTACCAGGAACATATGGTACAAGTATCTAAAATTAAAACATGTATATAAATTAATAGATTAATAATAAATCAAAATTTAAGACGAGATATAACCTTTAAAATTTGATGTAATACCTAAGATATACACTAATAACAGAGAACCCCAGCCATTCATGATTAAGGATTTCTTTGATTTTCATATCACCACCGAGCATTAATGTGTGCTCATAACCCAGAATGTCTTCCTCCATATGAATATTGAATTGATCATTCCCCAATATTGTTAGCACATGGACTGTAAGGTAGACTATGAAATCTGTACCATGTGCTACAAGAGCCCGAGAGGGTTGAGATTTTTTCCCATTTTTTACTGGGGATGTAACTGACCCCTTTGAGTGCTCTTTCCCAGCTATATTAGGGGAAGGCCGAGGTTTTGTCACTTTCATGCCAGCTGTGATCTCCGACCCTTTGCCCTTGCCCTTGGATTTAGATTTGGATTTTTGGGGTGCCTATATAAAAAAACATTGCAATACATTAATGAGTTAGTGACCACCTAATTTAACAAACATATATATATGATAATGAATCCTATTTATTGACATATACCTTGTCACATACACCTATGAGGCTGATTGGCCATGCCACATAGGTACCTATTGCCTGATCCACTGTCATGACATCTGCCTCCTCAAGTGGTACAGGCAATGGTGCATCACCCTCAACACCAAACTCAACTGCAACTTTCACATGACTAGGAGGCAATGGTCGGTTATGCAGTGTCACACTCGGTTCGTTATAGACCATCCCCCTAGCTACAATGCGATGAGTTGGGCTTGACAAATATAGGTTGCATGGGTTGTTGCCCTAAACCAGTGATAAACAAAATATTAATATGTGAACTGTCAATGCAATACGTACAAGTAAAGAAAACAACATAACAATTATTACCTCAGGAAGCATACGAGTGCAACTATCTTTGACACTACGTGGAGTAGGTAAATCAGGCTCAAGCTCATGCTCATGCTCATGCTCACGTTCCTCCACCGTTGTCTTGTTCTGTATGCAGCTTTGCAACGATCGAACTTGTTGCACCAGATCAGCTGCTTCCCTCCTCAACTCCACCACTTCAGCAACATCTGCTTGTTTGGCGCGCTGTTGTCCTCCTTTGATAGTTTTCTATAAGGGACCAAATCCCACGCCCCTATAGCGACCAAGATACTCTTTAGCGGGTATGGCTCTGGCAAGGATGTCATGGCGACCAAAACAATCTGTTATCTCCCCCTGTGATACAGACTGTGATATGGTATCCTGAGACACAAATATTATTTACAAAGATGTTTCACATTATTCACAAATATCAAAAGAGGATTACAAATGTAAATGTTAATATGAGAACATATACTTACAATTCTTTCAGCCACTTGCCTAGAGTTGGGATTTACAATCACACCCTACTCATTCATACGGGCTTCTGGCCATAAAATATGCCGTTCAATGCTTTCAGTTTCTGGGTCTCGTCCTGCCTCCCGCAACTGTACATTTGAACAAACGAATTGAAATCCATCAATGCTAAGAAATAAACCAAAAAATGCGTTAAATAAAATGACTGATTGTACATACCTTTTTTTTCCTCATTTCCTTTATACCCTACATTCCCTTTATGGTAAGGGTAGGGAGGAGATGACGCTCTCTCCTGATTTTCACTGCTTATTTTCTACATAGACACAAAAGTAAGTATTAATGCCCACTGACCTAAATAAGTAGCAATGCATAGTATACACAAAAGTAAGTACATACCAAAAAATCCTCATCTTCAGTCCGTTTTATGACAAAGGCTCTCTAATCCTCCGGTCGTATAATCTCAGCATATTTGGGTGGAGGCTCTTGTCTGACATTCCCACCTTCATCTCTCAGCCACTTTGTCTTTAACTTACTTCTGAAGTTGCGGTGTAATTTTCCGGCTTCCTTAAGTATCATGTCTCGTCAGGTCTCATCAACATTAAAACAGGCCTGCAAAGACAATAAAAAAATGTCACAATATAAATATGTTTACATAATTAACTAATGCTAATTAATTTACCTGTATATCACGCGAGATGTCATCTTTCAAACCGTCCAAATCTCTTGACTTCCAATTGCCGCAGGTAATTGGGACCATCTGCCTCACTATGGCCCCAATGTAATTAACCAACTGCTTATTATTTGTACCAATTGGCTGACCCTTTACATTCCAAGTAACCTAAAAATATTTGATGAAATGTATAAATTAAAGATAACAAACTATAGAATCAAACCATTAACTGTTGTTGAGTTAGTAATATATTACCTCAAGTCTCACTCCTCTACTCCTATGACGGACGATATTCTTCTTAAAAGTCGGTCCACGACGCCTCATATTTTTCTTGGGCTCGGCCCCACTATCATGACTGGGAGATGCCATTTACCTGTAACAAAATTAGACACACAAGTAAAAACGTCAATTCACAATCATACAAGTTTATTTACAGAAATCGATGAATGAAAATTTAATTGATCAAGAAATTAAAAAAAACATAATGACTACATACATGTTTAAGTCTATCTTTTTCTTTTCCTTGTTGGAATGAGATTTGCGTCTCTCTTTTTGGTACGAAATAATGGATTGACCCAAAGCCCCTCATCATGATCATTTCTAATATACATATCATCCTCTCTAGTTGGATTAGCCTCGAGTGATTGTGATGTCCCGGAGAAAGGATCATCCTCAATATTAGCATCTTCTTGTGTTTGATCATTAATCTCATTAAGAATCATTTTGTTAGAAAATAGAACAATGGACCAATTTGTATTAGCTGGATCGGTGACATAGAACACTTGATGAGCTTGCGATGCTAAAATAAAAGGTTCATCTTTATACCCCACTTTATTGAAATCCACCCGCATAAACCCCAATTCATCCATTTGTACACCGTTATTATTGTCAAACCACTTACAATGGAACACAGGCACCCGAAACATAGTGTAATCCAACTCCCATATGCGTTCAATGACCCCGAAGTATGACATGTTTGCGTATATAGGGTTTCTGTCTTTGGCACTTGAGAAATGCATAGATTGAGCTACAAGAGTCACCCGACTATTTTGCATTGTACTCCGATCATCTTGTTCTTTTGCAGAAATATGATCTTTAAGCCACGTTATGAAACAACGATGGTGTTCTCTTGTTAACCAAGTTTGAGTCTTATTTGGATAAGAACTCTTAAGTAGGTCCTTGTGTTTTATAACAAATGGCTCAACCTCATCGGCATTGTGAAGAACATATAAATGTGCTTGCTCCCATTCTGTCCTTGGTATAGTCAATATTTCAGTTCCAGTAATCCCTTGCCCTATGGTTCTTTCTCTGTGACGAGACATTGGCAGCCCTACGGAATATTCAATATTGGATAGGTATTCGGTACAGAATTGAACCGCTTCTTCGACTATGTACCGTTCAACAATACAACCCTCTGGTCGAGATCGATTTTTCACACACCCTTTTAATATTTTCATGTAACACTCAAACGGGTACATCCATCTCATATAAGCTGGCCCACACAATTGTGTCTCTCTAACCAGATGAACGGTTAGATGAACCATTATGTCAAAAAATGAAGGTGGGAAATACATCTCAAGCTTACACAGAGTCACAACAATTTCTTTTTGCAATGCTGGCAACTTTCCAGGGTCAATCACTCTGCTACAAATTGCCTTGAAGGAGAAACAAAGTTTAGTTAAGGTCTCCCGCACTTTCTTGGGCAAAATGGATCGCATACCGATGGGTGGCAAATTCTCCATGATAACATGGCAATCATGGGACTTTAGACCCTTTAACTTGAGATCTTTCATTGATACGAGATTCCCAATGTTTGAAGAGTACCCCTCTGGAACCTTAACTCCATGAAGAAAAACTTACACAAAACAATTTTCTCTTTTCTCGATAGAGTATAATCGGCCGGAGGTAAATATGTACATTTCCCCTTCTTTACCGGTCCTAATTCTCGTCTCAATCCCATACTAACCAGGTCCAGCCTTGCATTGATGCCATGTTTAGTCTTCCCTGGCACATTGAGTAAGGTACCAATGACACTGTCAAATATATTTTTTTCAGCATGCATCACATTAATGAAATGTCTTACGTATAATGACTTCCAATAAGGGAGCTCAAAGAAAATAGACCTTTTCTTTCACCCTCATGTAACAAGCTCTCCCGCAAAAGGTTTCCCGAATTCAATATTCAAATCTTCTACCTTTTCAAATAGTTGCACACCTGTCAACGGCAAAGGATTGACCCAAAGCCCATTGAATGCTTTTCTCCAAAATCTATAATGATGACTCGAATGCAAAAATATACGATGTCCAAGGAAGACATTCTTCTTACCATGTTCCAACCGCACCCAATTTGTACTATCTTTACATATAGGACATGCACATTGACCTTTGGCACTATATCCTGACAGATTACCGTATGCCGGAAAATCATTAATTGTGCCGAAGATCATAGATTTCAAGGTGAAACTTTCTTCTCTATACCCATCATACACATCTACACTTGTCTCCCACATTTGCTTCAAGTCTTCAATTAAAGGAGCCAAGTATATGTTGATATCATTTCATGGCTGTTTAGGCCTAGAAATTAACAAAGATAACATCATATATTTGCTCTTCATGCATAGCCATGGAGGTAGGTTATAAATCACCAAAATCAAAGGCCATGTACTTTAAGAGCTACTTTGAATACCATGCGGGTTAAATCCGTCAGTAGACAATGCTAGTCGTAGGTTTCTTGGTTCTTGCCCGAAATCAGGATAATCATGATCAATTCTTTTCCATTGAGGAGAATCTGCCGGGTGACGCAGCTTGCCATCTTTAATCCTTTCATCCTCATGCCATGTCAAGTTTTTTGCATCTTCTAAACTACAATACATGCGCGCCTAAATCTGGGAATTATGCTAAAATACCACAAGACCTTCTCTGGAGCCGATTCTTTCTTCTTATACCTTGAGGCATTATACTTAGGACACGTCTTTAACTTTGCGTAGTCATTCCGAAATAAAATGCAATCATTAGGATAAGCGTGTATCCTCTCATAGCTCATGCCAATAGATCGTAATTTGTTTAGCCTCATATGTCCAATTAGGAAGCACATTATCCTCCGGCAACATATCTTTCAATAGTGTGAGTAAAACCGTAAAGCTCTCGTCAGTCCATCCATTGCCCGATTTCAAGTTATACAACTTTAGCATCGCTGACAATCTTGTGAAGTTAGTATAACCCTCATACAACGGTTTCTCAGCATCACTTATCAACTTCTCAAACATCTGAGGACAATCACGGATATCTTCTTCAACCGCGTGTGTCATCTCCTCAAAACGGTCGCCCTCAAATGTATTTGTACCTGTATCATCTGACACATATCTCCCACTGTTGCCCATATCACTAGATTCACCTCTCCTCTCACCATGTTTTGTTCAACAGGTATAACTTTGATCAATTCCATAGCACACTAAATGTCATTCCAACTCAGCTACACTAACTCGTCTTGTATAACAACAACTTAAACAAGGACATACGATTCTACTAGGGTTTTCTGCATGCCCAACTGCAAACCTAATAAAATCTTGCACTCCGTCCTTATATTTCTTCGACAAACGATTGGCAGACATCCACTTCCGATCCACATTTTCACAATCTACCACAAGTTTAGAGAGATTGATGTCTACATTCAATGAGTACGACATGCATGCATGGTGCATATGTCTACTTGATACTACAAGGTGGGGTTCCTATCCTATCCAAGATTGTAAATTTCGCATTATATTATTGTATATCTTAGATACTTCTTGTTCTAAGAAAAATTTGGCAGCATTTCCCCTTGGTTCTCCAAGCACATAACTTAATTCAGGTGCTATTATGACCCAAATTAGGTATATACCCAGAGAACAAAGAGAAAATACAAACCAATGACATTCTTAGATCAAGAAGGAAATAAGATATACAATAATATGGATTGAATGCGAAGTTAAAATCTTAGACTGTCCACTTTGGACAATTCAAGAACAACTTGTATATTGTGCCCAAAACAATATACAAATCGTTCTTGAACAGGAAACTAAGGTTAATACATGTGTATACCGATGCTAAAATAAACATGTCTAATGTTACAACTAAATGATTAAAAAAAGTCGGGGGAATAACAAGTACCGTAGTGAAGCCAAGTAGCTTGAACAGCAGAGAGCTGATTGACAGAGGTGCCTGAGCGAAGCAATGTTTTATTAGTTTCTTTATTTCTTCCGAAATCAAATACCAAATTTTAAAGGAAGTACTAAAAGCTAGTCAAGTAAGCTACCTGAGAGAGGAGGCAACTGAGCACACCAACAAGTTTGCTCCAATCGAGCAAACACCAACAATGAAACTAAAACTGAAATCAAGCAAACACGAGCACACACACATACACATATCAGAACTCATAATTGATCACTAACCTATCAACTAAGAAGCAATGTATAACAAAGTAGACCAAATCAAACCATACTTACCATTTCAACAAGATGCTTTTTAGGAGGTGCAAGCAAGTAGTTCAGAATGCAACCCAACTGGCCCAAGATTTCAAATCTCTGCACTGGAAATAACACACAACTACATCAGAAATATATATAAATCCAACCTGAGATAAGTTGAGACATAGGTCTTAGGTTCAATGCTCTTGTAAAGCATAAAAATACTAACCATTTTATACACATTATGGTTAGGAAAAAAAAAGTTGAATTCGAACATGAAACAAAATTCATTGTGTATGCACATTACTCAACAGTACGACCAACACCACAAGGGCCAAATTCATGATTATCAACTCCAGGGAAATGACAGTGTCTGCTTCTTGGCAAATGTAAGAGATGATGGATTAAAAAAACTCAAGAACTATCCCTATGACAGTATTTAAAATGTGTCACGAGTGAGCTATGATGGATTAGACATTCCATAACAAAAAATCTTTCTACACATCGCATTTTTTTTTCAATCCATTACCAATTCTCTGTTCTGTACCAATGTCATTTTCTAACAAAACTAAATCAGAGCAGGGGTGTTGTCCTCATTCTCATCATTTAATTAAAATATATAAGCTGAAAATGTAAAATACAAGAATTCAACAGCCTAATAAGATAATCTATATTACTATTTTAAAAATTCAAATTTTACAGTATACAGGGAATGAAGGGGTTATAGGGAAGATGAGGGTTTGCAGTGAAGAGGGGGTTGCAGGGAATGATGGGTTACCCGGGAGCTTGCAGTGAAGAGGAGGGCTTTCAGAGAGAAGGTGGTTGTCGCGTTGGGTGAAGAGGTGGTTCTCACGGTCGTTCTCGCGTTGGACAGAGAGCAGGCCGCACGAACAATGCACTTGATGAGAGGTTGTTCTCGCGGTGGTTTGAGAATGGTGTTTGCGGTGGTTCTCGCGAAGGTTAAGGTTTGAGAATGGTGGCAATGATGAGGATGAGTGGTGTTTGAACTTAGGTTGTGGAGGAGGGAATGAACAGTACGTGAGTGTTTTGTGTGAGCACGCGAGGGGGAGGAAGTATACGTTATGAAAATTTAATGCAAGGGAAAAGGAGAATAGACAGCGCTTACTAAAGGAAGCGCTGTCTTAGTGTGACCTTAGACAACGCTTCCTTGAAAAAGCGTTGTCCATTCCCATACCTTTGAGGAAGCGCTGTCTATTCTCTTATCAACCTTTTAACAACGCTTCCTTGATCATGCGCTGTCTATTCTCATTTATCTAACAGCGCTTCCTAGGAGAAGTGCTATTGCATATTCTCCGCATCATTAAACATAGCGTTTCACTAGAAAACGCTATTGAAGGTGCGCTTCCAAAGGCATAAACTGACGTAGTGAATCTAGCGTTTCTTTTTCACCAAAATCAAAACGCTGAGTCCGACCACTGCCTCAACTAGCTTCCTTCATCTGTTGTCCCTTGGTAATTCCCGTAAGCCCCTCTCTAAGATCATCGATTCAGTTTTCATCCTCAAAAAAATGTTTCTGGCAATGATTTTCGTTAATGAGTTTCTTAAATGTTTGATTCCAATGAACGTGATGTTGAGATTGAGCTAGGGTTTTGTTTAATTTTTCACGGAGGATCTCCACTTTGTTCTTGATTATGATATTCACATAATAAATGGTTGTGAGGAGTTTTGGTTGTTATTATCGTAATTTGTGTTTTCCTTAGTTATCTTTTTATGCATCATTTTCACAATTATTATTGTTTTCCAAAAAAAAAAAAACAAAAAATGAGTACTTCCATTGGAGTCTTGCAATTGTGTAATCATCTGTAATTATTGAAATTATATGGCACCAAAGTTCTGGTGTTTGGTGTTTTCCTAAGGAAAATGGATTGAAGGTTTGATTCTGTCAATTTATGTAATTGATGATTGGAGCTTATAATAATTTCTCGGTATAGTAATTGTTCAAGAGATGGATGGCCCCAATAATGTCTACTAAAGAGAACTTTTCATATATTACTGTCTTTGTATTCCTTTTACTAACTAAATTTGTATTCCTTATTACTAATTTAAACGAAATTGTTGAGCAGAGCAGTCAAAGAGCTCTCGGCCATTTCAGCATCATATTTGAATATCATTGTTTGTTTTGTGTGAGTGGGCTTAGATTTACCCCATTATTGAAGAGCGTGGTTTGGGTTCAAAAAATGTTGTATGTCAAATGGCTTTTGCTCAGTACAGAAATGTTTTTGTATGCCAAATGTAATGGAGTTGTATATATCAATCATGCCATATGTGGTAAAAAGTAATAAAATGAGGGGATCTTTCTTAGAACTTCTCTGCCTCTATTTCTTTTCTTTTCCATGGAAAAGGAAGAGAATAAGTAGCAACCTATCTCAAGTGTAGTACACTACACAAACGTGAAAATTAGAGTTTAGGACAGGAGTATAGCACTTTTCAGAGGGGACTGAAGGCTAATAAGTTGTTTATTTTCATTGATCCTTGACATAAGTTAGTAATAGTATCTAAATTATTCAGTTTTGGATGCTTTGGTACATCATAAGCTTCATGCACCAATTCGCTTTTAATAGAACTGACCTTTCTGTATTGCATTAACACCGAATGCATGAGTTGGAATAAGTGACATGCTTATATACTATCAGGTTTAGCTCTTGAGAAGTTGTAACAAACTTAACCGCCTAACTCTTGTAACAACTCTTAATTGTCATCTCTAACTAACTGTTGGTAACAAGCAAAAGTAATAGCAAAAACAATAAACGTACAAGGATAAAAGAATTTGTTAAGGAGGTTGGCCAATTGTGCCTACGTCCCCGGGAGCTGAGCGGCTGTGTATATTATTATTGTTGTGTATGGCTCATATTCTGTTTATAATGGACAATTATGGGCTTGGGCCTCTTGTAGTTCGGTTATGATGATATGGGTTGAGGGTGTGGGGGCGAAGACCCCGCGATATAGTACATGATTAATTGTAGACTGTATTGGGATATAAATAGACTCTGTAAACCCTAACCATAGCATACATTAGACAACCAATTGCACTGACATAGGGAACCTTTGACATGTACTCAGCTTCTGCATTTGTCTTTGCACACTGATCCAATGTAAGCTTGAAGTGATTCGCCAATGGAGTACTCACGGCCTTAGCATTACTCATTTCAAATCTGTTTAGAACCTTCTGAACATAGCTTTGCTAGGAGAGCCATAATTTTCTAGCCCCCTTATCCCTGTGAATATCCATCCCAAGAATCTTCTTAGCAGCTCCTAAGTCCTTCATGTCAAACTCCTTTCCCAACAAGATTTTCAGCTCATGGACATCACTCAAATGATTATATACTATCAGGTTTAGCTCTTGAGCAGTTGTAACAAACTTAACCACCTAACTTTTTTAACAACTCCTAATTGTCATCTATAACTAACTAATTAGAAGTTTGGAACTATAGACATTAGCACTTTTGTCACAAAAGCATCCAAAAAGTTCTTGCAAGCTTCTTCAATTGGCTTTTGCTCAGTTCAAATGTGGGAGAGCATTTACAGGAGTTACAGGTGTTGTGTGGGTTCGCACCCAAAAAACTTGGCATTGCATTTTCCAATAAAACTTTGCATTTTCTCTACTCTATGGTTGTTCCTTCCTAAAATCTACAGCTCTTTGGAACAGTGAGCTTTATACTTTCCTATTAGTCTTTTTAGTTTGAAAAGATAGTATAGCTTAACTGACAACACTCTTGAAGAAAGTTGCTTGAGTAGACAGAAGAATATGCTTAGGACAATTTAACATACATTTGCTAGTAATTTATTTCCTTGTTTGAGATGAATACCTTCCTCTGGAGTAACAATGTTTTTGCATGAATAACGTTTTCTAATAAATATTGTTCGTTCACTTTCTGAGATTAGTCCATTAATCTTTCTGCTCCACCTTTGATGTTACAAGTGATAGCCGTTGTTTTCTCGGGCTCCCAGTGGTGCGTCGTCTTCCTTCTCCGTCGATTGAGATTGTGTTCTCTATTCACCTTTCTTGACCCGCTTCTAAAATTATAATTAGATGAAAAGAAAAGGGCATATCACAATGAAGGCGATGATTTTGGTCGGAGGGTTTGGAACAAAGTTGAGGCTACTGAAACTCAGTGTTCCTAAGCCTCTTGTTGATTTTGCTAACGAGCCCATGATTCTGCATCAGGTAAGGCTTTATGAAGCCTATTTTCTTGAAGTCTTACATCTATTATGCTACATGAGTAAATTAAGGGTAGGATGAGTTGGCATGTTTATTGACTCTGTGATGAATGTAGCTGAAATCTCTCAAAATTCTGGCCTTGCTGAGTTTGGTAACACTAGACATATGATAAGAAAAAGCAACTTCTTTTGTTTTTCAAACTAGAATCTCGGTGCTAAGAATGGTGCTAAAACTTGACAAAATAATAGACTTTAGTTTTTCCATTTTAGTATGTGAAAGTAAAGATTCTCTCGATTCTCTCGATTGGAGTTAATTTAGATTGCTTCTAACCACTGTCCTCACAGAATCATGAATGACCACAAGTGGGACAAGCTAGCTATTTGGCATGCTTTTTAGCGTGTGTAATATTCTTCACATAGGTCAAGTTCTTATCATAAGACCGAACCATCTTTAATAATATATTTTAGGAGTAATCATTGTCAGGGCTCCTAAGGTCACGACTTATCATCTGCATGGCCGGCTACATAATGGGGTTTAGGCAATGAGTTAAGTGAAATGACAAAACATTAAATATTATAAAAACATGCTCAAAGAAGGATAATCTTTCAGTTAAATATTTAGAGTTTCTTCTTACAAAACCTCAGCCTTGACATGCTTGAAAATGTATGAGCTAAAATTTTTCAAGAGGCAAAACATTAAGTACACAGATACTATAATGATGCCTCAGTATGTTGGCACTAGGTCTGTAAAGTTGATTGTATTTTCTTTCAAAACACATTAAATACATCGAGTTATTTTCGTGTTTGATTATGTGTTGTGTATGCTCCAGTTGGTTATATATCTGATTTATAATTTGACAATGTTATAGGCAAACTTAGCTAGTCTATCAAGTGCCTCCTCTGATGATTATATCCATTTTGTGCTGTGAATGTGGTCTTATACAGTTATTCTTCAGTCACTTTTTGTATTTTCAAGCTGTTTTGAGTTGTACAAATACCTTTCAAGTTTGGATATAACATGGGCATATGATATTTTTTTTGATTAAACGGAAAGCAGGAAAAAAAAAAAAGCAAAGTAAGGCTACACTACAACCAGCAAGCCACTCTCCATTATCATTCCTAATCAGACCCCCAAAACATGGCCTTCCAGGGTTGCCAAAGGGGCTGCCATCATCATTAAGTTTCACACAACCATGAGAAGGAGGAAGCCAAGACACGAGCCGAGGGTCCCTTTTAGTCTTGCAGTCACCAAACATCTTAATAGTTAAATCCAGCAGGTCCTGACATGGGCATATGACATATTAGTCTTACATAAAATTCTTTACTTTTTTACTGTTAACACAGATAGAGATGTTATTCAGCTCTATTGTTGTTGGTTTGCCTTTCTTGTGAACTATTATGAATTATTTTATTGTGGTTTGTAAGTTTTGTTGCTTTTGTTTTGGTATGTTGTTTTAGAGCTATAACTAGATAATAAAGTTCACAAATAACGGTCGCTAAATTGATCCCCAGAACAGGTGTTCGGGATCAATTTAGCGACTGATTTTTTTAATTTTTTGTAATTAGTTAGGAAATTAATAAAAAATCACTACGAAATTTTAGCTTTAGATTGACTACAAAATCGCGACGACAATATCGTAGTTATTTAGCTAAAAAAAAAAAATTTCAAACGATATATTATTAGGGATTAGCTATCAAATAGCTAGAACTTTTTTAAGATTAACAATGAATTAGCAAGGAAATATTTTCCTAGCTAATTAGCTACTCAATTTAAGCTACGACCAATTCTGTAGCTATTTTGTAGCTGATCTGTAGCTAAATTTGTTTGCTAGAGATTAGCTACGAATTAGCTACCAAATTTGTCGTAGCTAATCACAGAATTTCTTGTAGTGTGATCATAATTGTGGTTGCGATGAGATTTCAGAGACTAATAAGACTATAATGTTACGACCTCAATTGAGGTTGCGGACCTCATTTTAAAACACGTTGGTTAGGATATTATTTTTTGCCATTTGTAGAAAAATAGGAAATAATTTCCAAAATACACAAGAGCACGGATGAATATTAAATCATTTTTAACAGCCTATAAGGGTATGGCTCAAGCTTAAGGCGCCTTTGGCCCATCAATAATCAAAAGGAAATATGCTTTGTACACAACCATACAAAACATAACTTTTTTCTTAATTTTTCTTGCCCAGGTACAAACATATAGCTAGCCTTTAGAACAACAAGTGCCTTAAAAGAATTATAAGGAAAACCACAAATATTCAACACATTTTTTTTTTTATAACTTCAACACAATTTTTTTACTGTAACATGTCACTATTAAAAAAACAAATTAGCTGAAAGATTACCGAAATGATAATATTTACTGCAATTAGTAAATTGAGAGATTATAGTGAATAAATAAAGAAAATAAAGATTCAAATCAACAGACAGCAAATTTTTTTTTTTTTAACTAAACAAAAATATAGAAACCATTTTAAAAAGGCCATTAAGCATGAACAACGAGGATTAAAGAAAAGTTTGAAATGCTGAATTAGGTTAGAAAAAAATGCAAACATGGAGAATCAAAGAAAAATTAACCAATCAATAAAAATGTAGATCCAGCAGCACTAGGAGTTGGTAAATATTCAAATATAATCACTTAGGGTGCGTTTTGGTAAATAGCTTAATTAAGTGCTTATTCAATAAGCTCTTTTTCAAATAAGCTAAAAACAGGTAATTTTCATAAGCTTCTCTGACAAACTTATGGAAAAAAAGTTAAAAAGAGTTTATGGAAAGACCGTAAACTATTTTCATAAACTATTTGTATAAGTTTAATTTCATAAGTTATTTTTATAAGCTTTCTATAAGCTCTTCCAAACACACCATTAGTATAGATTAATTATAGATGATTATTTTTGTGACATATAAGAAAAGACGTTTTGTGTTATGATATATATTATTAATGTAATTAACATTTGGACTATATAATTATGAATATTTTATATAAAATTTGATACGTATATATTTATTAGATGAGTTTTAATTTTTATATTTGATCCCTCTCATCATGTAAGTCTGGCTCCGTACCTGAGTCGAATGAGTTACCACCTGATATCATATAGCTTACACTTTACACTATACGGTCAATGATGAGTTTGTTGATATCATACAGATTACACATTTACCTTTATTTGATATTTCAGGAAATGGTCCATGATAATTTTCATTTTGCAAATATTTAATTTCTCACTCAATATCATCGTGAGCATATTCCTCACTACTGTTGTTTATACTGGTTTCTCTTGTCATGGTAGAATTAATTTCCTTGATTTTTCCACCTTAATTAGCTGGCAAAAAATGGGAGTATACGTACAACACTATCTGAGTTGAATCAATGCATGCCTTATTTCGGCAATTTATTCTTGTTTAATTATTTTCTTAGCCAGCCGGCCTAGACAGACCGATATATAACCTCATGACCAGTCTCTCTCTCCATTGTCTATGCATCACAATATGAGTACTTTCGCCAACTCAAAATCTCACCTCATTGGAGCTCAAATACTTAAAATCTTCATCTCTTTCATCTTGCTACAACATCCCAATGTCAACTCACAAAAACAATCACCACTGTTAGCATCAGAAACCGTTTCTTTCGGCTTCACCGTTTTCGAGCCAGATAATCCAGAGATACTTGTATTAGGCGATGCCTCAGTGTCTGGTGGGGTTCTGCGGTTAACCAAAACGGACCAACTTGGAAAACCACTCCCACAAAGTGTTGGCCGAGCCGTATCTCTCACACCGGTGCACCTTTGGGACAAAAACAGTGGACAACTCGCAGATTTTAGTTCTGGTTTCTCCTTTGTCGTGAACTCAAATGGTTCAACACTTCATGGTGATGGTCTTGCTTTCTTTATTGCACCACTCAAGTTTGACCTACCCAAAAATTCAAGTGGTGGATATCTCGGACTTTTCAACCCCGAAACTGCACTGGACCCCACCAAGAACCAAATTGTGGCCATTGAGTTTGATAGTTACACAAATGAATGGGACCCCAATCCACCATCCCAGTCTCCTCATATAGGAATTGATGTTGGCTCTATTAAGTCGGTGGCGAGTGCTGCATGGCCAAGTGAATTTGAGGCAGACAAGGCTGTAGCACATGCCAGCATCAACTATAACTCCGAGTCCAAAAGATTAAGTGTGTTTCTGTCTTACCCTGGGAACAACATTAATGCCAACGTGTCATATGTCGTTGATTTGAGGACCGTTTTGCCGGAATGGGTTAGAGTTGGTTTATCTGCCGCCACAGGGGAGTTGGTTGAAACACATGATATTATTAACTGGTTTTTCGAAGCGGCCTTGTAGATCCAGCAGCACTTGGAGTTGGAGGACACGAGTTCGATAATAAAAATGAATGTTTCACTGTTGAGGATTGTCAAGTTAATTGTATGATTCATTCTATTAATAACACTCAACCTGAATTAATTAATGTTGACCTGGCACTATATATTCTTTTTTTTTTGGTATACTGGCACTATATATTCTTCTTTAAGTTGATCATTCAAGAAGAAGAAACTCGTTTAAAGTGAATTGAGATATGAATTGAGAGATGTTATACAAATAAATTCGTATTCATATATATAGCCGGAAAAGGGAAGCTAATGGAGATTATGAATGAAAAAAATATTATAAAGGTAAAGACAGAAACATTTCACCCAGTTAAAAGCTTTTGTACTAAAGATACTAATTTAGTTTTCTTACCAATAAGCATTACTAATTGAATTTACCTTTAAAATAAAAAATAAGAGTATATCTATAACTTTAGATTATTTAATAAGTTAAAATCTCTATACACCTTATCAAATCAATAGTGAATACATATTTACTTATTTACTTTAAAGACAAGATAGATGAAAATTGTTCATTACCTAACACTTTTTTTTTTGTGGGAGAGTTGCATCTTTCACTCGGTTTATTATAAGAGAAACATTTTTGTTAAAAAAGTTTCTAAAAATAATTTTAATTATAAATTATTTTAAATAAAAAACAAACTAGTTCAAGCATGGTTGATTTAAAACCCATGTTACTGAATGTGCAATCGTGATCGCAATCACAAAATTTGGTGGAGCTTCGATCTCGTATATTCCACACTCGTGCGATTCTTGACTCTCGAAGTGTCTGGTAGACCTTTAACCCTTAGTTTTGATGAACACCGACATTAATAATGATTAAAAAGAACCTGATGAAATTGTTGATATTTTCACTTAGTGTGCAGATTGCTAAAAGCGTACAGAGGCAGAAAAGTAATCCAAGTATCCCTTAAAAAACCAAGTTTCTAATCTTTTAAAGGACATGAAGTGTCTGATCATATATATGAACAACAAACTGAGATGTGAAGAACAAACGTCTAATCAATTCAAGGATCAAGAGTCTAAAAGCTACGTTTAGTGATCTTGTCAATTAAGCATCTAAAGTATGCTTTAATGCTCGGTACAAAAGTCAAATATTCTGGAAAGTTGCTTTACGCAAGATGTAGTACTAAAAAGGAGATACAAAAGAAAACTTTTATCTGTTGTACCTGAGACTTAAACGAGAAAGGAAAGTTCTTTGCGCAAAGACAAAAGCAACTCTGTCACGTCAGATAAAGTGAAAAAGCAAGTCAGATTCTCTGTTGGAGACCCGGACCAACGACTCTTTGCATTAATGGAGTTCAGAATATTCAAATTAAAGAGTTCAAGGTCAAAATGATGCCTCTAACGTTTAGAATTGAATGAATGTTATAAATAGAAGACTTGAAGAACTCCTTGAAGTTAGTTACACGATTATAATTAACAAACATCATTTAGTCTCAAACATTCAATTCCTTCTCTTCATTCTTTATTCTTAGAGAAGTTATTACGCTATCTTACAGATCTTAACATTTATTTTACTACTCTCTGAGTGTTGATGAAAGATTAGCAAGTTGTAACAAACACCTTTTATTCATTTATTTCTGAATTACGAGCCTGAAGAGGCTAAGTAAGAAAAGATACATGGTATTAGAGTTTGAAGAGGCTAGTTGTACAAACAATACTTATAGCTAGAAAGTTGAGTCTGGAGAGGCTAGAGATGTGCAAGGAATACTCTGTTACAACTGTATGTTATAGTTGAAAATCTTGATGATAGCCAAACGTAGCACAAGTTGTTAAGTATGAACCATGATGTAATTTCTGTGTGTGATTCTCTCATGCCTTAATCTCTTTAGTTATTGCTTTGATTAGCGTCTAAAGAGTTAAAACTATGCATACTAAATTGGTTAGTGATTTCAAACTTAGAGTGATAGACCACCCGTCTAAGTCCTTTAGACGAGTCTTTTAAAACGCTTGAAAGATCGACTCTCTGTCTCTGTTATCTTTCAATCGTCTACTCGATCACTTACTTTGCGAAAAGATTTTATGTTTGCAAAAAGTTTAATGAACATATATAATTCAACCCTTTTTCATGTTTACTTGAGATCATTTAATAATCAAGTTTTTTGACATAATTTTTTAATTCCATGAATTAAGAATTTTCTTGCTATTTCAACCCTCTTATATTTGATCCCATACTTTGGAGGCGTTTGCCTTGTTTCAGCAATTTATTCCATATTTTGTTCTTAGGTGACTCACAAGGCAACGCATATAGTTGCAATCTCCCCGTTCAGTATGTCTATCATTCACAAACATGACTATCTCCAACTCAAAACTTCACCTCCTTCCATCCCAAAAGTCCTTCTTTACTCTGATTATTATCTTCATTTTTACCCTCTTTCCACTTAACAGTTGTCAGTCAGATTCAGTTTCCTTCCGATTCCATAATTTCACACAGGATGTAATAGGTTTCCTTGGGAAATGGATTGAGTGACTTTCATTTGTGGTGACTTTGGTGACTTTAGGCATTTTTTGGAGAGAGAAATATGAGAGAGAAAAATGAAATAAGATGAGAGAATGTGTGTCAAATGAGAGAGAAAGAGAGAAAGGAGGTATCAATTATGAAAGTCACCCAATCTATACCCGTTTCCTTGGCGATGCCTCTTCCTCAGATGATACCATAACACTGACTAAGAGATGAGCATGGAGAACCACTCCAAAGCAGTGTTGGTCATGCAGTGTATTTGGGATATGGATCCCTGCAGTCACTTTGTGAATGCAAGGAGATCTTAACCGTTGATTAAATTTTATATAGAATAAATATATTAATATAAAATAAATGTATGAGATCCTGACCATAGATTAGGGATGAATGCGTGAATGCGTGAATTTGGTGAATGTAGAGAATCCGAATCCGTGTATTTGCCACCGTGTGCACTTGTGGGATGGCAATACCGATGAACTCGCAGACTTTAGAAATGTTTTCTACTTCATTGTCAACCGAAGTGGCCTAGAACTTCATGGTGATGGTTTTTCCTTCTTCATAGCGCCACTTGAATATGGAAAACAATTCAATAGGTGGTTTCCTTGGACTTGTCTCTCCTGAAACCGCTTTCAACTCCTCCTCCATATATGGTGCAAGTTTTGGCTGTTAAGTTTGATAGCTTTGCAAATGAATGTGATCCCAATCCATTTTCTGAGTTCCCTCATATAGGAATCAATGTCAACTCCATTGAGTCGGTGGCAACTGTTGGATGGAAATGCAACGTTGAACCTGATGGAGCACTTGTAAGGGCGCTCATAAGATATGATTCTCAGGCCAATGTGCTATTTGCGCTTGTAAGTTATCCTGGTAGTTCAGTGAGTGGCGATGATGATGTCAGTCTCGCACATGTCATTGATTTGAGAACTATTTCTACCAGAATGGGTTAGAATTGGTTTCTCTGCTGCCACTGGCGATTTCATTGAGAAATATAACATTCTTTTTTGGTCATTTCTTTCATCATTTCAGAACACTCAGAAGGAGGAAGGATACATGTAAAGTTTTGATGAATCAAATCAATGATCATGCTTTAATTGTAGGGTTCTGTGAATTCAGTCATATATATTATATTTATTTGTTTTCTTAAGTATGGAAAATTTAATCTAACTAGTAATTAGGGTACAATTATGCCATAAAAAAAGAGGGGGACAATTATGCCATATACTTCCAGTCATTTATAATAGACTAATTCAGTGCCATAAATCTACAACTCTGTTATTGTTACACTCTTGCCTTACCTAGAATCGTGAAGTCTTGAGGAATGACTTTATTTAATAATCATTGTAGATTAAAATTATGTGATGATGCGGACCCAAGACCCAAACCCAAGGTTATTCAAGTGTGTGTGTGTGAGGAAATACAATAGGTGTGCAATGCACCTGATCAGAGTTAGGAAAGAGAGAGATGCAACTAATTACTTAGTTGGCGATAGCACTATGGAAATGGGCGTGGGTTTGCTTGTTTAATGAAAGGAGGAGTACAAACATTCGGAGGGGAGGGCAGAGAGGGATTAGGATGGAACTGGGTTGGATTTGGGAGAGATTAGGCACTCTCCAATTTGCCTAGACTATTTTTTTTCTCTATAATTTCTTCCTTGTCACAAACCTGTTAATTCCTTTATAATATTATAATTCAAGTATTATTCATCACTGTTTTTCTGGTTCCTATCATGTGAACATTTGAAATTTACCAAAACAACTTTGCTATTGTGGGTGCGAAAGGCGCTGCTAGGAAACAACACGAAAATAAAACACACCAATGAAACTTTGTTTTGGGCTGAAATCAAAGAGAAATATAAATGACAATGAAAAAATGGTTAATAAAACACTGCTTCGTTGCAAAGCACCAAATACTTTTCGTACTAAATATCATTTCTCTTACCAAAAATATTAGGGCATTGCTTCGGTGCCTTTAGAAAAGAGAGGGCATTGATGCCTTTCCATCTTAGACCAATAGATTGATGCCAAATATTTAAACATGCCATATCATTTTTATAAGTTGTTTTGCTCAATATTTTTTTAAAATTGTACAATAATCCTTAGAGTTTTTCAAAATTGTTGAAAAGTCCTAGAAACCCAATTTCAGATCTGTGACTTCTGGACATCTAATCTTAGATTTTCTTCTATATTTGAATGGTCTCACTCTTTGCCTCATAGTTTGTGCCTTCTCCATGCTTATCTTAAGTGCATATTTCACTAATGGTGTTTCACTCATGTCTTTACCAAAAGGACAGTGACGAAATTTGCAATTGAAGTGTTGCGTATCGACGGGGAAGTTTTCAGTTTGGGTACGAATATGGGACATCACTTTTGAAATTTCAACCCAGAAATGGAGAAAAAAATCGATTTCAATCTCCCATTTTAAGTTCATTATTTTCAAATTTGAGTTGGGGCTTTTGTTAATCGCTATCATACGATTACTATACTGAAATATCTAATCAAATAAGTGTTTGAACTGAGAGATATGTCCGGGTCGTGTTCGCAGGCCGTAAGACCCGTTTTTCTGTAATCGGGTGAGGAAGATGAACTTCCTCGGCGTACGTTCTTCCTTTAAAATTAAAAAAAAATGTCAATTACCAACATAAGTTGCTATATCATTGTTATAACTTGTTACAAACATAAGATTGATGCCGAATATTTAAACATGCCACATCATTGTTATAAGTTGTTTTGCTCAATATTTTTTTAAAATTGCACAATAATCCTTAGAGTTTTTCAAAATTGTTGAAAATTCCTAGAAATCCAATTTCAGATGTGTGACTTCTGGACATATAATCTTAGATTTTCTTCCATATTTGAATGGTTCTCACTCTTTGCCTCATAGTTTGTGCCTTCTCCATGCTTATCTTAAGTGCATATTTCCCTAATGGAGTTTCACTCATGTCTTTACCAAAAAGACGGCGATGAACTTTGCGATTGAAGTGTTGCGTATCGATAGGAAAGTTTTCAGTTTGGGTACGAATATGGGAGCAATCACTTTTGAAATTTCAACCAAAAAATGGAGAAAAAAATCGATTTCAATATCCCAATTTAAGTTCATTATTTTCAAAATTGAGTTGGAGCTTCCATTAATCGCTATCATACGATTACTATATTGAAATATCAAATCAAATAAGTGTCTGAACTGAGATATGTCTGGGTCGTGTTCGCAAGTTATAAGACCCGTTTTTTTGTAATCGGGTGAGGAAGATGAACTTCCTCCGCGTACGTTCTTCCTTTAAAATTAAAAAAATGTCAATTACAAACATAAGTTGCTATTGGAACACACAACCCAATAAGTGAAGACTTAAGCACTAACCATCAGTGATACCATTTTAGTTGTTAGAATTATCAGCTTTTAGATATACTTAATCTATTGTTATGACATCTATAATCTAACTTTATATCATGAATGCTTTTTAATACTTATAAAAATATTTTCAATTGTTCATTAGTTTTAATACTTACATATGAGATGATATTATATGAGTAAATTGAAGTTATCTATTATGAGATATTCATTTAATTTGTTATGATAGTTCACTCCCTAAGTATCTCAATCTAATTAAAATAATGATTTAATTTCACTTTTCGTCCCTCAATTTTTTTAATTGTGTGATTTTGGTCCCTCAAAAATTTTAACTGCACTTTTCATCCCTCAACTTTTTAAATTGTGCAATGAAAGCTTTTTTTTTATCCCTAGAAGGACTAATTTTGCATAATTTCACAAACTTGAGGGATGAAAAGTGCAATTAAATTTTTTGAGGAACCAAAATCGCACAATTAAAAAAGTTGAGGGACGAAAAGTGCAGTTAAAATTTTTGAGGGACCAAAATCACACAATTAATAAAATTAGGGGACTAAAATTGCAATTAAGCCTAAAATAATTAATATTTAATTATTTTTGAGAAAATATTATCCAGTATTGACATTTTACTAATTAAAGTGAATGTATGCCATCACTGTAACACTCGGGGTTGACGAGGGCGAGGAGTGATCGCCAGTGCATGAGGCACAGACAATACCGGAATGAGAGGGATCCTGGGACTGTACAATTGAGGAATGCTTAAAAGGAATTGATTTGTACTACCTATACCAACAAAATGCATCTTCTTTTCGGGAGCTTCGAACATAAGACCTCCATAGTTAAGCGTGCTTGGCTTGGAGCACTTGTGGGATGGGTGACATTCTGGGAAGTTTCCCAGAAAGCTTGTGAGTAAGGACAAAACACGTTGAAAAGACCCGTGTTGGTTTGTGGGGACAGTCGGCAATCCTGAAAGTAGTCTGGGCCGTTACAATCACAGTGGTTCTTCACATACTTCTATGGGATTACATGTTAAATTTTCTTGGATGCTATGTTTCTTGAATAATTTATAAATTAATTTACCCATATAAAATAAATTATGAGTTTTTCTTAAGACATGATTTATTGGGGTAACTTAGACATGTTTTTTGTCACTCACATGTGTGTAACACCCCTCCATCTCGGGTGTCACTTTCGTAACCCCAACACTATAAAGTAGGAAAAAGATTTGCTGGTTCGCTTTCGGAAAAGATTTTCTTTACTCTTATCTTACTTATCATGAGAATCGTGATAAAATTTATTTCTTTTTATTATATTAAAGAACCTATACTCATAATAACATTAACATACTCACCATACCACACACACACACACACACACACACACACACACACACATATATATATATATATAAGTAAACATCATCTATTAAAATCTATCAGTCTATCACACGGACATCCGAAACCGACAATAGACTAAACCAAAAGAAACTACCACAAAATAAACCTAAGCTGATCTGACAAAAGAAGTCTACAGATAACAAAGTGCACTACCCCGACTTCAGTCGTACCAAAAGGACAGGGTCACGTCGTCACCAATCCACACCTCTTCGTTGTCGACTTCCAGCTCTCAAGTTTGAACGGTCCAAGGAACTGCTAACAGAATATCTGTACGTGTATCCAAAAAACACAACAGGGTGTCCAACATGTACAGGCAAGGGTGAGACACCAATATATGAACCCAAAAATGACAACTACATGCCCAAACACAAACAACAGATACATACAAATATATCTCACCAAATATCATCATGCATCACATAGTACAACATATGTATCCATGTACTGACAGTAAAAACACAAGGGTCTCGTACCCCATAATCAACGTTACTCTCTAAACGTATGCATGAACATTTCCATATATCTCAACAGATACTCAATTCTATATTTTCGGGAATCCCATCACCAAAAGAATGAGTTGATTAGATTCGATTGCCAATCAAGGCACATCATATTTACCATATCACACTGACCAACACAGGGTACAATGCTTTTCCTTATATGGATTTCATTACCACACCACGTTGTTCAATCCAGGCATAACACTTTCCATTGCATGGATTTATTTACCATGTCATGTTGTCCAATCCAGGCATAATGCTTCACATTACATGGACTTCAGTACCATATCACACTATCCACACAGGGCATAGCGCTTCACTCTACATGGATTTCATTACCATATCACACTGTATAAATGCTTCACATTATATGGATTTTATCTATTGCCCATCATCGTACAATGACACATAAAGACTTACAGTCATCACGGGTTTCCTAACATCAAGCTCCCCCGTTTCACAGCACGTCTGCCCCACACAAATGCATGAGAAAACTACTTAGTTTCCGTCGGTTTATCTTTGTCGTACCAATCTTTCCTCGTTGTAGCATCAACGCTAACAACCACCATAATGTCTTAGACTCCTTAAGCCTTACCAACATTTTTCTTAAAACAGGACATCTAGTCCAAAACAGATCGAACCCAAACATCCCTAACCGATGCACCAGTTTAGGATTTTGGATTCAAGAGCACAAAAACATCCTCAAGCTTACAGGACCACAAAGTTCGTCCCTAAGCCGACAGGCACGGATCCTTGATCCACGTGTTTCTGCAGAACCCTAGAATCCCGACGTCTCGGTTTTTAGTTTCTAAGCTTTAAAACCACTTTTCTTGAAAACTCAAAAACCAAATCCAAATCTCCGACACTTACACAAAGTCCTTGGGATCGGTCTTCCATAAAACAAAACGTAGTCTAAAGACTATTTCTTTTTCTTTCGTCATTTTTCGGTAAAACACAAACCTTAAAACAGGCCTTATAAAAACCCTTTTTCTTGGATAAAACCAAATAACTTGAAAATCACGTTCCTCAGAATGCTTTTGCTCAAACGGTTAACTTTATTAATTTAAAACTAACAAAGTTTTCTAAAAACACTATTTATCTTAAAACATTGTTTTTCATTATTAAAAACACATTTTCACAACTTTGCCCTTTTAAGTTGATTTTCCTTAAAAGCAGCTATTCATTATTATTTTATTTCAAAAGAGATAATTATTTATTTTATCTTAAATTAAATTGACAAACAATAAAACATTACTATTTTTCTTCATTCCACGTCTCAAGCTTTTAAAGCTTTTAGGTTACATGATGTCGGATTCTAATCAATATTAGGTCCTCTAACGCCTTAAATCCCACAGCAGGGCACACGATAAATCCATACAGTTATTTAACAATTATAACATGTATCCACATTTATCAGCAGTTATATAATGCATAGTCAAATCAATAGCAGCAAATAAAACAATCAAACAGTAATCAGATATAAACATTTATTTATATTACAAACACCCAAAGCAGCATATAACTGTCAGAATTTGGACTCCTCAGGTTTATCCCCTTACCTCTTGTAGTTTCCAGTTAAGTTGCGAACACCCGATCAACTTGACTACCAGCCTAGCACGCTGCCGATCACTATATACACACAATCCATAAAGCCATTAACTCACAAAACAAAGATTTCTCCTACTGTACTACCCCTAGGGTTCGGCCTTATTACACTAAAAATAGCTAGGGAGCTCCAAAATTTCTCATTTCTTGGATAACACCCTAACTACGTGTGACAGCCCTAGATATCAGTTCAAAACATCAAAAACCAACCAAAACCCTACCCTACACACATAGGGGGGTTTCGGCCTCCTCATAGAAAATATAGCTAGGGAGATTTCTTGGTTGTAAGCTCTTGGACCATACAAGTATGTCATGAACCTAGGCCATATAAATCGGTTTGGTATCAAAACAATTTTTCTATAATTTTTCATTGAATTTTGAAGATTTAGGGGCAAAACCCCAACTTCCATGATCATGAAAAATTAGAGGAAAGAAAGGAGAGATTGGGGGAGATAGAGATTAGATGCTACCTCCTATGATGATCTACTCCAAGATTGATGAAGATTGCTTCAAGAGAAATCAAGCTTAAAGCATCTAAAAATGGAGTTTTGAGGAAGAGAAAAGAGAAAGAAGAGAAAGAAGAGAAGATGGGGTGTGGGGAGAAAGAGAGCTGCCGAGGGAGTGAGGGAGGATAAGGTGAAAATGAGATATTTTTCTTAAGTTAGAAACTTAAGAGTTAAGTAATGGAAATGTAACTAGTAATAAAAATTAACCAAGGGCAATTTGGTCGATTCACGTCCTGATATTTGAAATCATCACGACACTGGTTTGAGTCCTCAAATAACTTGACACAATTCTGGCATGAAAACGTCTGATCGAGGGTCTCGGAAAACCCTAAGACAGCTCGAATCGTCTCCCCGATCGATTATCGGTCAGAATATAAAATATTATTTATATTTTTGGACGTCAGGACACATTTTAGCAAAAAGGTAGATGATCAAATTCTAAGACTAATGGTCCTAACCGTTAGTCAAAAAGAGGTCTTGATAGTAGAAAAACACTATCATCCGAAAAAACATAGATCGGGTTTCGTTTGAGTTTTCGGCCCAAACTTTAACCGTAGGCTCCTACGATTATTTGGAGCATGAATATGATTTTAGTTTTCCCAAAATCATTTTATAAAACTCAGATAAAAATATAAACTCATTTATATAGTTTACCGGTCTTAGAAAGCGTTAAAAATTGTGGTGCTACAATGTGGGAAGAAGAAATTTTACCCAATAAATCATCTAATTTTTTTTAAAACAAAAATTAGTGTGCAAAGGTATCACAATAGAAAGAAGTAAACCCAACTAGGTTAGCACCACAACTCCTACCCATCATTTGCAGCATACTAAAAATTTATTAAAAAGGAACAAAAGAATACAAAGAATAATCATGGGGGAATATACCAAACCCATGAAAAGAAGAAAGCTATCTAAATCTGGAATTAGAAGACCCATCCTATTACGGAAAAAGTCTTCCCTAATAAAGTCAGGGATCAAATCTCACCAAGTAAAACCGCTATGACTAATGCCATAATTGGCCAACTTATCCGCACAACTATTACCTTCTCTATATATATGACAGACAACAAAATGCATAGAAGAAATTAAAGAAATACAATTCTTCCATCTATTTCTAAACTTCCATGGCACAAGAAAAGGAGACTTGGAAGTAGCCGCAACAAGTAAAGAGTCACACTCTAACCGTAGCCGAGTCCAACCATTTTGATGAGCTAATTCCACTGCTAACATAGCTACAGAAATTTCAGCATGGAAAGCATTTGAAACACCAAGATGCTAAGCAAAGCTGCCCAAGACAGAAGCCATACGATCTCTGAAAATTCCTCTGCATGATGAGAGACCAGGAGAACCCCTAGCAGCTCCATCAATATTGCACTTAATCCAAGTGCATTTTGGAGGAAACCAATCAACTTGTTTGATTAATGGAGAGCTGAAGTAGCATGACCAGAGATGGAAAAAGACTTTAAAATGCATAATTCATGAATAGAAGAAGCCATATAGCCTATTGAGAACCTGCCCGAAAGAGAAAAATAAGAAATGATCAAGTGTTTAGCACTGGAAACAGAAAAAGACTTGTTGTTAAATCGCTTTTGATTTCTACAAAACCATATGGCCCAGACAGAATTTATCAAAGCAGCAAGCAACACATTTTTAACTTGAGAACTCCAATTATTATGAAGCACAAATAATAAGGATCCAAAGGAGGAGAGATCAACATTACACTGGAAGACATAATTCAACCAAGATCAAATTCTCCAAGCAAAGCTGCACTGAAGAAACAAGTGAGAACTAGTTTCTGCTGATACACCATATAGATCACATCTTGAAGCTATATAGCAGCCTCTCTTCATTAAATTCTCATCCGTTTACATTTTATTATGCAGCAATCTCCAAAAAATGAATGAACGAGATGGAGGAATACTAGGGGACCAAATAGCCTTACCCCAACTGACAACATTTCCAGCAGGATATATAAGTAGTTGTTGGCATCTTTGAATGATAATGCACCTGAGTCAGAGCCCTCCCAAACCAACTTATCATCACAAGGATCAATAGGAATGATTGTGTTACAAATTTCATTAGAAATAATGGGAAACTTTTCATTCAACAAAGAAGGAACACACCAATTCGCATGATCCAGAAAATCTTCAGCTTTAGCAGTCAACAATTTCTGAACATTGGGTGGAATATCCAGCAAATCCACAAGAGGTTTAGATAACCACTTATCTTTCCAAAAATCAATAAATTAATATGTAATAAATCATATCTCAAGAATAACTCATAATTTAATTTTACGTGGATAAATTAAATTATAAATTATTCAAAAAACACAACATCCAAGAAAAATTAATATGTAATCCTATACAAAATTGTGATTGAACCATGTGGTGGCATACATTCACTTTAACTGATGAAATTCCAATATTGGATTATATTTTCTTATTCAAGATATACATGGTGCTCTTAAGAGCTAGTCTCATGTAGACTCAATTGGTCCTCTTCGGTTGATCTAATCTCTCGACCACATCCTAGATAACATTAGTTTCACTTAGACTCGTTTAGTCATCTATCGCTCACCTAATCACTCGACCACATCTTAGATAACGCTAATCTCACTTAAACTCCACTTGCCATCTTCCATTCACTCAATCCCTCTACCACATCCTAGATAACACTAGTCTCACGTAGTTGGTCATCTTTCGTTCACCTAATCATTTGACCACATCCTAGTTAAAAATAGTCTCACTTAGACTCAATTGGTCCTCTTTGGTTGACCTAATTGCTTGACCACATCCTAGTTAACGTTTGTCTCACGTAGACTCCTTTGGTCTTCT
Source organism: Ammopiptanthus mongolicus (assembly GCA_039655645.1). Taxonomy (NCBI): domain Eukaryota; kingdom Viridiplantae; phylum Streptophyta; class Magnoliopsida; order Fabales; family Fabaceae; genus Ammopiptanthus; species Ammopiptanthus mongolicus. Next base: position 92,769,870 of record CM077343.1, read on the forward strand.
TCCATTGAACTAATTACTCGACCACATCCCATGTAACGCTGGTCCACGTACACTAACTTCCTCACCCGATTGCAGAAAAACGGGTCTTACGACCCGCGAACATGACCCGAACATATCTCTCAGTTCAAACAACTATTTGATTTGATATTTCAGTATAGTAATCGCATGATAGCGATTAAAGGAAGCCCCAACTCAATTTTGAAAATAATGAATATAAATTGGGAGATTGAAATCGATTTAATAATATTTGTTTAGTAGTTAGTTTTAGAGGGTGAAATGGGAAGAATGTTATTAGTCTCAAAATAATCTAATAACTTTTTAAAAAAGCTTCAAACTTCTAGATTCACTAAAAACAATTTTTTTTCTTCATAAAACAGGTGTTTTATAATTTAATTAGGTCATCTGCACATACCAACTTCTACTGAAAAACAACTTTTACCATGAAAAATAGTTGTTTGGGTAAGGTTAAATCTTACCCCAAACACCCTCTAAACGAAAAATTGTTTGGCTTCCGTTCATCCACCCGTTCTTTGTAGCCAAAAAGATGTTTTTTTTTATAAGCCAAAATGTATATGAGGGGTATCCTAACCCATGTACATAAGTTTTTAAATTGAAAAAAACCAAGTAGCATGCAAATGCAACACAATGAGACTAGTCATCCCACTTATGTTGGCACCATCAACCATAACAATCATTTGCAGCACACTACTAAACAAATGACCCACAAAATCAAAACAAGCTATAACAGCCCCCTACATAGAAATTACATCAGGACACCAAAGCAAACAGTCAAACCAACTATTACATCTTCCTTTAAGGCAAAAATAAAAGTAGCAAAAAAGATGTACTAAGAATAAGAAGTAAATAATAGTTTTTTTAAAAAAAAAAATTAACTAGTATGTTAATACTAGAATAAACTATAGTTAAGACACTCACGAAAAAAAAATAGAAATTAATGATAACAATAATAATAGAAACAAGATTCATATCGCTTAATTTATTTTCACCAACGCCTCTTGGTTAATTAGACACTCACAACAAACGATTCATATCGCTTTGTTTTCACCAAGCTTTCTAAAGTGTAATGTGATGCCTCCTTTGATGTTGATCTTGGTAGAAAAGGGTTGGGTATGCGCCTTCGTGATGAGGTTGGTGTTTACTTTCTTGCTTAATCCTGTTGGCTCTCTCCTTGCCTTTTGGTCCCTGAAGGGGAAGCTTCAGACCTTCTCCAAGCTCTCACATGAGTGGCTGATTTGGGTTTGGACAAATATACATTAATTCTCCTAGAAGGGACCCTTCTGAGTTTTGTAACACCCTGCTTTTCGTTAAATATTTTTATTTAAGTTTATTTGATTAAATTGTAACTGTTGCTTAAGGGCTAAGTGAGATTTTTGGCTTAAAAGTCCCTTTCTGGAACATTGGCACGTCCGTGCTGATTTCCAGCACGCCCGTGCTGTTTTAGCGTGTCTTGTGACCAGCTGAGTCACAAGCACGACCGTGCCATTAGGCAGCACGAGCACGCCCGTGCTATCGTACAGCACACCCGTGCCATAGTGCAGCACGTCCGTGCTGCACGCAGGAGGGAGCACGCCCGTGCCATCGTGCAGCACGCCCGTGCCACCTCTCTGGTCAGAATCTAAGGCTTACGGTTTAGTGGGGTTTTAACCTCAATGTCCCCAATAATGATAGCATAATACACCAAACAAATGATGAAGATAGATAACTTAATTATATAATAATTAAGACGTTGAGGAACGATGAGTTAGTTAAGTCGGTGCCCTCGGGGTTACCGCATGATGAGATAATTGGATGCCTTTAGTGGTCCAATTGAGATGATTAGATGCCTTTAGTGGTCCAATGTTATGATGTTATGTTGGATGCCTTTAGTGGCCCAATGATGAGGATGATATCTTTGGGTGCCTTTGGTGGCCCAAGCGGAGGTGGCGGTTGTCATTGTTTGTTGATTGTATTCATGCATCGCATTGGAGGTGTTAGTTGGGGGAAGTTCAATATAGGGGAGGTCCTCCTAGAGTACGGCGATTTGGCCATCCACGGTTGGTTTACCCAAGGTTTGGTGAACAGTGGCCCCCCGAGAGGCATCCTTGGTTTGATGCGTTGGCTATCCAAGGGGTTCACCCATGGTTTGGTGAACTGCCGGCGTTGGTGCCTTTAGTGGCCAATGTGGATATGTAACTACAAAGTTGTTCTTCATGAGTTAGTTGGATCCACATGCATTGATGGAGTAGTGGAGTAGTGTTGCATTGCATCATATAGCATACTAGTTGATTGATTATGTTGAGATGATGTTTATGTATGGAAGTGTATGCTTATGACTGTTGCTATGCCATGATGTATGATTATCTTATTTCTATCTCCATGCCGTTGTGTTTACATGTTTCCTTACTCCCCTTTCTTTGTTTTTCTTGTTTGGCATGTATGATTTATGCAGAGGATGACGAGCAGCTCGGAGAGGAATGACTCTGAGGAGCCACCACTCATAGTTAGGGTTCTTTAGCTTAGTTGCTTATTTGTTTTTAGTTTTTCAATTGTATTCCAAATATGTTTCCGGAATGGTTGTACCAGCTCTGAATTATGACATCGGGGTTGGGATTTTATTTATGTTGATGTTTTCTTTATCATTTTATGTATTGAATTATTATTTCCGCGTTTGAGAACTAGTTCATGTGGTACCTTTTCTACCCATGAATCTTTTTAATAAAAGGTTGCATGTTTTATATTTTAATTGTAATTTATTATTATTATTTGTATTCAATGTTTATATAACATGCGGGGTAGAAGAGTGTCACAAGTTTGGATTTATGCTTGTTCTAATTTCCTCTCTTCTAATCCTCGTTTTAGAGTTGAGTTTGTTAAGATACAAGCTAATGGAGTTGCTCATAGCTAGTTAGGGTGACTCCATTAAAGCCCGGTCCTCATTGCTACCACCATATTCCTACTTGTATTGCTCATTTAATTTCCAACGAAATGATATAATGTTTTCCCTGTCAAAAAAATTAAAACATTTTTATTGAATTTAATTTATATTATATCTACACATAAAACTATAGGTTGTATAAAAAAGACAAAATTATAGTTGATTTTATTATTTATCAAATTCAGCAATAAAATTTAAAAATTAACAAAATTATTACGAAATTTTAAATTCGAAAAAAATATTATAAAATTTCAAAACATCTTTATTTGATTTTATCTACGTTATGTTTATAGATAACATTTTTAATTAGTTTTCCTTTATCTACGTCATATATGCATTTTTAGTAAAACAATCTTGTACATAATAAAATTTGATCTTCATTTAACCAATTGGAGCTTGTCCAAGGATTATGCTTACTAGGAAGTGTTAGATCCTTCCGTTGATCACTGAAGTTAAAAACACAAAAACGTAAGAAAAAAATGTTAAAAAAAGTGTTAGATCCTCTAAAATTTTAAAAGTTAAAAAGATAAAAATCTAAGGAAAAAGAGATAGGGATCAAAACCAAAAGAGCCTATATTTGTAGGAATTAAAAAATTTATTAAACCTTATTTTAAACTAAATTTTTTCACAAGCTTCTTTCATAAATATTACATTTAACCCTAATTAAAAAAGTATCAAATAATTATGGGTGCGTTTGGAAGAGCTTATGAGAGTAACTTATAAAATTAAACTTATACAAATAATTTATGAAAATAGTTTAATTATGATCTTTTCATAAGTTGTTTTTAGCTTATTTTCATAAGCTTGTCAAAAAAGCTTATGAAAGTAAGCTGTTTTTAGCTTATTTAAAAAAAAAGCTTATTGTATAAGCGCTTAAATAAGCTGTATACCCAAACGCATCCTACATCTATGTTAATTGCATTTTTCAAGTAATTACGTTTAAATTCATTTGATTTTTTTCACAACGCAATTAATATTATGAATTATACATTCATTGTCGATAATATTTATGATATATTTCTCATTTACGTGATCACTCTTGTTCGGATGTGAATATTTGTAATTTATTAATTGACTATTTGATTTAATTTGATATTTTTGTTTATATTACATTTTGATTCATTCTTTAGTTATTATATAAATATTTTCCTTTAATTGTCAATATTTTCTGTACGGTAACGTTTTTTTAAATTTTTTTTGTAGACATCATTATAATTAATTTAAATCACGATAATGATAATGAAAAAACATTTTAAATATCCGTAAAGAAAGATCATGATACAGGGTATTCTAAAGGTAACCCTGGAGATGCAAGGTGGTGGCGTGCTCAGAAGAGACAATGGACAATGGTAATGCAAAGTCTGTGGTTGATTGTCAATGAAGGTGGAGACAGGTACTATTCGGTGTAGTATCGGTTGAGGCATCAGAAGATATGATTCAGCAGGAAATGAGGAAAAAAATGTTGTTAGGCTAGAATGTTCTTGATACCATGTAGAGAATATGTAGAGGATAAGTAAAGGAATGATTTTCATTAATTTGAGTGTCTTATAACAACTATACTTATACAAAATAGTATTTGAAATATTGTTATATATTTGAATTTAAAATAATAATAAAAAGATAAAAAAAATAAATGATAAGATAGAATTTTAGTTAGTGATAGTTTGTACAGTTGAAAGGTTTCACCTATCATATTGGTTAGTGCACGGCACAGGTATTTGAACTCTGGGGTATCTACATTGGAACATGGCCTGGAAAGTAGGTATCTGACAGCTTATTGTTGAGAGTGATTCCTTGAGTTTTATCCAGGCTATCCAAAAGTCAACTAAAGCTGGCATCAATATTCCACTGATTTCGAAAATCAAAAAAATTTTCTTCGCGTCAGTGGGAGATTGACTTCAAATACACTCCATAAGAAGCTAATTGTTGTGAAGATTGGCTTGTAAATTGGAATCTTTCAAAGGAGTATGATTTTGAGGATGTGCTCTGTCCTCCTCCGAAACTTTCTATTTTATTATTGGGTGATATGTCATGGGTTTTCATATCCCGTTTAGTGCGTTTGTAATATCATTTCTTCAGGGCTTTGATCCCTTCTTATAACAAAAAATGATCATGATGCACCATTTTTACTCTGAATTTGATTATCAACTCTTGATATATATATTTAATATATATATATATAGTCATTATTCACATTTTTTCTCCATCTTAATGTGTCACGTGATATCACCTACATTAAGTAATTTTTTAATTTTTTTAATATATTTTCAAATTTATTAAATAATTATTACTACCAAATCTGCATGTAATTTACTTATTTCCATTTAGGCTATGCTTAGGTGGATGAAGTGGAGGAGTTAGTAATGGAGTGAAACGGTAAAAAGAATTCAACCTATTGTTCAAATAAGTCATGATTTTTGTTTGAAAATATTAGTTTGAAAAAAATGTAATGTCATGTTGAGGATGAAATTGAGAATGATATATTTGAAGTAGAAAATATCTATAAAAATATAATATTCTAAAACTTCGAATTTATTTTATTTCCCTTTAATTAAATTTTTTAAAATAAATAAAATATTTAATTTCATACCTCTCTTTTTACATAAATATAAACTATATATTTTTATTTTAAAGCATTATTTTAATATGTTTCTATAATCAATTTTTATTTTAAATTATAAATTTGGATTTAATTGGAATACACTGACAGTGTAAATGTTTTTTACACCGTCAATCAATTATGGATTGTCATATTAATAAAAAAGTTTAATTTTGTAATAATTACCTTGTAAGTCATACATAAGATGATATATGATTGGTTGATAGTGTATGAATATTTACATGGACTGCGTATAAAAATTAAATTCTATAGATTTTTTGATAACAAGTGTTAACTCCCCTAAACAATAAAATATGTTGACATGAGAAGGAACTTTGACCGAATATCCCCACAGGCAAGTTGTAATGCTAACCCTCAGACCGGGGGTGATGGTTAAGTACGTAAAGCTCTTCCCATATTAGTGACTACAGGATTCGAACCTCTGATACATATGAAGGTCGTCTGGGATCGCAATCCACTTTTATTGCGACCGACCACTATTGGATTAAACTCTATAGATTTAGCTTTATGGAATATATTTGTTAGTTACAAAATAAATAAAAATAAATTACAATGAAATAAAATATATAAGTAATTCTATTCTCTGAATAACTTTTTTAAACAACAAATTTTTATTGTATTATATATTCATTATATTTTATTTTATATCGTACTGGTATTAAACTAGTTTTTATATAGACAAGTGATGTAATATTGAAAAATATGTAAGTCACAAATGGAAGTTATTGCCATATGAGAACTGACCAAGATCCTTCAATGGCAAGAGCTAACGTAAATTCCGAGGTAGGTTGTGCCTAATTAACGAAGATATTTTTTTATTTTTAGAGTTGTGTTATTTAAATATCAAAATCTGAATATCGTATGTGATATTATATATATTTATTTTTATCTCTTACTTATTTTTTATCTTCTTAAATATATACACATCTCAAAAACATTTACTATGTTTTTTTATGTGTCTATGGAAGAATTTTTTGTTCAAAATATTGTCTACAGCTTTATCTAATAAGCAGAACCACCCCTTGATAAATTCTCTGCAATTCCATGTCATTTCATTTAAAATGTTATCTGTTGCAGGTCAACTCGTGAAGAGGATAATGTACATTGCCTTGCCAATTTATTCCTTAGCAATTAACCTCATTAGAGTTGACAAGAAATGTTGCTTCAAAAAAAAAGTTGACAAGAAAAAGTGTTAACTATATGAATATCGATGTAATATTCTGTTTATATTCCTTTTCATTCCATTGTAATCAGTGTATAAAATAATGAGAATTGATATTGTTTGGTACCCAACCGAAACTACACGAAAGTCGTGGGTTGCTTTTAGTCAGTAATCTTATTACTTTTATATGGGTATATCTATCATCTTCAACCTTACACAAATTCATAAATAGTAACTATTTATTAAAAAATTAATCATCTCATTTTGAAAGTATATAGGATCTGTTTGGGTAAATCGCTTAATTAAGTGTTTATAAGATAAGTATTTATCATATAAACGCTTATGTATAAGCTATTTCTATAATCAAAGAGAAAATATAGTCAAACTATTTTCATATAAGTTATAAGGTATTTTCATAGGCTATACTGGAGAGTTTATCAAAATAAGCAGAAAACAGCTTATGGACATGTCATAAGCTGTTTTCATAAGCTCTCCCAAACACTCTGACAAGCGTTTATGCCAGTAGATAAGATCAAATAAACTGTTTATAAGCGAATCCAAACAGATCCAAAATACACAATTTCCCATATTAATTTACTCTTTTAAAATCTTTAACCTATGCAAGTTTGCACATGATAGAAAAATCTTTTTTATATTTTTATTTTTTGGTGTTAAAATCATTTTTATATTTAAACCATGTTTATTACTCCCTCCGTTTCAATATATATGTCACATTTATAAAAAAAATTATCCCAAAATATATATCATTCTCTATTTTCAATATAATATTAAATACTTTCTACCAATTATATCCTTAAATACTCTACTTTATATTTATGATAATAGTTAATACACCCATGATTAATAAGGTTAATTTCATAAAATTATCACTTTTTTCTTTTATTTATTTATTTTTTTTTAAATTATGTGATTCAATGAAATATGATATATATATATATATATATATATATATATATATACAGGGAGCAGGTGAAAATTAAACAAAGGTGTTAAATAGACGTTTTTGTCAGGATTTGGTACTTGACGTACTATTTAGCATAGCTGATAAAATAAACCATGTTGGAACATAAATTATATTACATAGACAATACAAATGTAAACGACTTTGCGACAACTGACATGATAGACTTGGTCTTGAAGCCAGGTGCATGCTTATAGTTATATGAATGAAGTAGGCCTTTTATATGCGTGACCAAACTCCAAACTCCAAACTCTTCCCTTAAAGACTTTCCAAATCATGACAGCCATTTTCTGCTACTCACAAACCCTTCTTCTGTTCTTCTCATCCTTCCTCCTCTTTGTTCTCTCAGAATATTCATTTCACTTCCAAAAATCTCGGTTTGATCCTGGTGATGCTGACATACTCTATAGGGGACAAGCTATTCCTCGTGTTGGAGCAATTGAACTTAACAATAATCTGAACTATTTATTTCAAGTTGGATCTGCGATTTATGCCAAAGATGTGTTACTCTGGGACTCAAGCTCAGGAGAACTTGCTGACTTCACAACTCACTTCACCTTTGTTATTGACACTCAAGGCAAATCAAAGTCTGGTTCTGGGCTTGCCTTCTTTCTTGCACCTGCTGGATTTCAAATCCCACCAAACTCAGCTGGTGGCTTCCTAGGCCTCTATAACACAACAACAAGTGATTCATCAAGCAATCATATTGTCCATGTTGAGTTTGACTCCTATAATGATGACTGGGATCCATCAATGGAGCATGTTGGCATCAACATCAACTCAATATCTTCAGCCAACTTTACCCGTTGGAATGCTAGCAGACACAGTGGTGACACTGCTGATGTGTGGATTGCATACAACTCTACAACTAAGAGTCTAAGTGTGTCCTGGAAATACAAAAGAACTTCCACTCCTCAAGAGAATTCTAGTCTCTCTCGACAAATTGATTTGAAGCAAGTCTTGCCTGAATGGGTTACAATTGGATTTTCTGCTGCAACAGGTTCTGGTCCACAACGTCATATTGTTCAATCATGGGAATTCAGCTCCAGTTTGGATATAGAGAATACTAGTAGAAAGAAAACAAAAATGACAAGGACAGTGGTGATTGTATCAATTGCAGGAGCTGTTTTGATTGTGGGGTCTGTTGCAACATATGCAATATTCAGGAGGTGGAAGAAAATGAAAAAGGAGACTATAGAAATGATGAACTTAGCATCAATAGATGATGACCTTGAAAGAGGAGCAGGACCAAGAAGGTTCTCTTACAGAGAGATTGTCTCGGCCACCAATAACTTCTCCAGAGAGAGGAAGTTGGGTCAAGGTGGGTTTGGTGCTGTGTACAGAGGCTACTTTGTTGATTTGGATTTGGTTGTTGCTGTGAAGAAAATATTAAGGGGTTCTAGGCAAGGGAAAAAAGAGTACAAAACCGAGGTAAAGGTCATTAGCAGGCTAAGACATCGAAATCTTGTCCAACTCATAGGTTGGTGCCATGATAGAGGTGAATTTCTGCTTGTTTATGAGTACATGCCAAATGGTAGCCTTGATTATCATTTATTTGGCAAAAGGACTCCTCTCTCTTGGAGCATGAGGCACAAGATAGCTCTTGGATTAGCCTCTGCCGTGCTCTATCTTCATGAAGAATGGGAACAATGTGTTGTGCATAGGGATATCAAACCAAGTAATGTGATGCTTGATTCAAGCTTTAATGTCAAGCTTGGTGATTTTGGGTTAGCTAAGCTCATGGACCATGAGCTAGGTCCTCAAACAACAGGTTTGGCTGGAACTCTTGGCTATATGGCTCCAGAGTATATAAGTACACGTAGGGCTAGTAAAGAGTCAGATGTATATAGCTTTGGGCTTGTTGCCTTAGAGATTGCCACTGGAAAGAAGGCAACTGACCTTATGGAGGACAAGCAAGGCCAAAAGGGGTTGGTTGAGTGGGTTTGGGATCATTATGGCAGTGAAGAGCTACGTATGGTTGTGGATGAGACATTGCAGGCAGAATTAGATGAAAAACAAGTGGAGTGTTTGATGATTGTTGGTCTGTGGTGTTCTCACCCTGACCGAAATTTGAGACCCTCAATAAGACAAGCAATTCAAGTGCTTAATTTTGAAGCCGCCATGCCACACCTTCCACCAAAGATGCCTGTTGCAATGTATCATGTCCCTAGTACTGCACATTCATTAAACTCTATTGGAGGTTCGATAAGTGTAAGCCTTCAAACGGGTCGTTGAAACAATATTGTTCTACTGCATGTAGCTAGAACAGAACAGCCTTCCATTAATAACTAGTGTCTTGGCATAAATGGTAGTATCGATTTTCTTAACTTCCGAATTATCATTTTGTAAAATAATAGTAATTAATAAAATAAACAAAGTTAAAGGCAACTATATTTTGTAGTCTCTCATTAATGATATGATATGGGATCCCAGAGATTGAGCGATTTATTTATATCTTTTGGAATTTACATTTTTTTAAATATGTGATAACAACTTTTTAACAAATCAGTTGACTAAATATCCAAAATGTATTAAACAAAATCCAAACATTTGGGAGGCAATGCCTAAAATTTGTACAAAATACAAACAAACTAGAATGCTCAAGTATTGACAAACAGGAACATCACAGTGAAATATATAGAACATAATATGTATAAAATTAGAGTGCAGACAAATAGCAAAAGGTAAAAGAGCTCTACTCGGAGTGCATTGGTTGATGTCGCTATATATCATCTCTTACATCACAAGTTGAGTAGTGTAGACTTGGTTGGTGTCCATTTGAACTGGCCAACCTGCCGGCATAAATAAATCCATTGTTTGCAGCTGCACTAGTGACTCGCTCTAAATTGTTTCAATTTCCGCATCAAGCCGCATTTTTGCACTATTGTTCGTAATACAGGAATCGACATCAACTCCATTAGGTCCGTTGCAACTGCATCATGGCCAAGCGAAACTCAACCACAAGGAGCAGTTGCAAAGGCACGCATAAACTATGTATCTGCATGCCACTTGGTTTCTCTGATGACAATCTTAATTTGCTTCGTCCCTGGGAGAAGAGAATAAAGTGCATGTTGAGAGAATGAAGCTCTAATTTTTTTTTTTAATTAATGGATGTTTTTTTTATAAGCAAAAATATTATTAAGTGAGTATTAGGAATATCCCAACCCATAAACAATACAACAAGACAACCAACTGTCTAGTAATCTAAACTAAACATCCAACAAGCGACTCCAGATCAGAAAAACCAAAACAAAGAAACACACCAAACAGCCCCTAGAAGCAACTACCACTAGCATCACCCAAGATCAAAGATCAAGGCCAAAACAATTAAAGACCAGCCGCTAACACCATCAGATAATTAATTAATGGATGTTGTAACGGCTAATGATTTGGAAATTCAGAATTTGGATTTATAATGAAGTGAGCATTGGGTCATTATTGTTTTGCTTGAGCGCAAGCAAAGTGCTCAAGTTTGGGGTGACGCATTTGGGAATGCAATTTTGTGTAGGTGAAAAAGAAGGGAAAAAAAATGGTAAGAAAAATGTATTTCTCAAAGAAATAAAAGAAAAATCATAATAGAAAAGAAATACAAAAAAAATATGAAGGGGATGAAAAGTGTTGAAAAAAATATATATTGTTTGTGAAAAACAATATGCTCTAATGCTTTCTTATTTGCGTGCCCTAGTAGGAGTACTCGGGTCATCAGTATGTCTTCGAGACTCGGGCCCTTGATTGTTGGGCCGTGACTTATGGATTGGGCCTCCTCTTGATCACGGTAAGAACAACTTTATTTAATAATCACTACAGATTAAAATTATGTGATGATGCGAACCCAAGGCCCAAACCCAAGGTTATTCAAGTGTGTGCGAGGAAATACAATAGGTGTGTGATGCACCTGATCAGAATTAGGAAAGAGAGATGTAACTAACTGCTTAGTTGGCGGTAGCAACGTGGAAAGGGGCGTAGGTTTGCTTGTGTAATGAAAGGAGGAGTACAAACATTCAGAGGGGAGGGCAGAGAGGGATTAGGCTGGAATTGGGTTGGACTTGGGAGAGATTAGGCACTCTCCAATTTGCTTAGGCTATTTTTTTTTCTCTGTAATTTCTTCTTATCACGGACCTGTTAATTCCTTTATAATACTATAATTCAAGTATTATTCATCACTATTTTTCTGGTTTCTATCATGTGAACATTTGAAATTTACCAAAACAGCTTTGCTATTGGGTGTGAAAGGCGTTGCTACGAAACAATACGAAAATAAAACACACCAATGAAACTTTGTTTTGGGCGGAAATCAAAGAGAAATATAAATGACAATGAAAAAAATGGTTAATAAAACATTGCTTCCTTGCAAAGCACCAAATACTTTTCGTACTAAATATCATTTCTCTTACCAAAAATATTATGTAACTTTATCACTATTGGTGAACATTTAGAACTTTCAGTCTAATATTCTTTTTTTATGCCAAACAAATATACGTGCGATTTGGATCCTCTCCATCCACTTCCTCTCCATCCTTTCTATCTGCCGGAGACAATCCAAGTTGATATACGTGTAGCTAATTATTTTCTCCATTAATTAAGATATTTGTATACAAGGTTTTGGAAGCTTATTGGGTACAGATCAGCATGATAAGATAATGTAGCTAGGGACTACAGTTAATTGAGATTTTAGGTTGGTTTCTTAGATATTTCTCATCAAGCCCCTGTTTATTACTTCCCCATCCCTTTCTCTAAGCACAAGCTCAAGAGTTGTATCTTGAAGCCTAGCCTGTGTTGTGAATATTCACACCTAATTTAATAAAGAGGGGTTTGATTACCATGTTTGATCGTACCCTACAAGGACATTGATCTGCTGACTTTGTCATATACATAGTCGAAATTTCATTGTTTTTATCACCCTTCCCTAGTCCATACACCTTATCTTGATGTGTTCTATGTAAGTCATTTGGCTTCTTCATATGAATCGATTATGTAATTTTCTTGGCTGGCCTGCTTATTTTTTTACTCTTACGTGGCTGGCCTTTTTATTTTTATATCTCTAACATGACAGGCCTAGAAGCTGTATATATAAATAACTAAACACTTATTCTACATATCATAATTACAAGTTTAGAGCCATGGCCATCTACATCTCAAGACCTCCAAGCCTTTTGTCTCTCTTTGTGATCGTCATTTCCTTCCTCACGCTGGCTCACAATGTGAACTCAGCTAACTTCAGTTTTCCCAGTTTTGATCCATACACAAAGGACATTACCTTCCAAGGTGATGCCTTTGCCTCAAATGGTGTTCTACAGTTTACAAAGTTTGGAAAAGGTAGTGCTCCCCTGCCCAACAGTGCTGGCAGAGCCTCCTATGCAGGACCAGTGCGCCTTTGGAATGCAAAAAGAGGTGAACTTGTAAGGTTTTCCACTTCCTTCACTTTTGTTGTGGCACCTACTGGTCCAGGACTTTTTGGAGATGGAATCTCCTTCTTCATTGCACCATTCAACTCTGACATACCAAAAAACTCAAGTGGTGGATTCCTTGGACTCTTCAGTGCTGACACTGCTTTAAATGCCTACAAAAATCAATTAGTGGCTGTTGAATTTGACCCCTATGGGAATCCATGGGATCCTGTCTCTTCACATATAGGCATTGATATAAACTCCATTGCTTCAGCAACAACCGTGCCTTGGAATAATGGCAATGTTGTGAACCAGATAGTAGCATTTGCCACCGTAACTTATGAGCCTGTCACAAAAAATTTAAGTGTGTTAGTAAGTTACCCTCAAAGCCAGTTGAATCAAAATGTTTCCTCCAGCAGCCTATCGTTTGTGGTTGATTTGAGGACTGTTCTTCCTGAATGGGTTAGAGTTGGCTTCTCTGGCGCAACAGGACAACTGGTTGAAGTGCACAAGATTCTTTCTTGGACTTTCAGTTCAAGCTTCAATTAGAACAAGAGTTCGGGGCTTCAAAATGAAACACGCTGTTTAATATTGGTAACCAAATTTGTTTGCACCGGCTTATGGGATCGTATTTATGTAACCTTTATGCACTCATTAATAACAAGGTAATTGCTACGAGCAATTTGTGCGTATTTCTATCGTATCAAGTGTTATTTATTACTCTAAAATTGATAAGGGCGTCTCCAATGAAGTTGCTTAAATGTTGCATAGAGTTAAGCAACCGTTCCTCACACGGTTGCACAATTAGAGCTTAGGTGGATATGAATTACTTGTAAGAGTTGTTGAACGGTTCTTATATAAGAACCTTCCATAAAATAAAGAGAGAAAAAAAATAAAGAATTGTATTGATTACCTTTCTCCGAAAATTGAAAAAACAATAAATGTGAATAAAGATATGAATAACTTGTGGGACTCATTTGGTAAACTTTTTAGAATTGCATAATTGGAGTGACGAATTAATTAAAGTAATATAAAATAAATTGTTGTGAGGTGGCATAGGAGAACTCATAAAAAGAGAAGTTAAGCCACTACAATGAGTTGCACCTTGGAGATGCTCTAAATATATTGTATGTATCGCCGCCAAATCCTTCTTTATATATGTTTCAGATTGTCTTACACTTTCGTGACTAATTATTCATAGAGTTTAATTTTGATACACTATCAACATAAAATTTTTTTTTTTTATATAAATTATCAAGCAATCATACATCACTACAAGTGTGTCTTTAAGGTAATTACCAAGATTTTAAATTGTGGTTGTAATCGCAGTTGTTAGCACATTGCATTTATCGTCATTGTGGCAATTGAGGGAGGCCGATGCGGTAAGAGTGTATTATATAGGCAAACATTTTTAATGATGTAGTAATATATGATTGATTAACAGTGTAAAAAATCTTTAAATTAGTAGTATATTATAATTAAATCATTATCTATATCATAAAAAATTATGTCATAACACAATCCTTCTTTAATAAAGATATTTAGGGATTACATTTTTCTCTTGCGATTTATGATCCTAGATCACAAAAATGAGTTAACTCTTGCGTAAGTTTTTTTTTTTTTTGGTAAACTTGCATGTATTTAAGTAAACTCTATAAAATCGATAAACTCTCAATTTTACTAACGGGTTTACGAACCAATATTTTTTCGATGGATGTTTACGAGCCGATATTCAAACAGTGATTTGGCTTCAAAATATAATTTTTTTATCGTTGTTGTTGGGTACTTGGATTGGATTACCTATATGATGCAATTAATATATATTGGATTTATAAAACTAATTTTATATTTTCCGTATTAGTTTTGTTTATTTATTAAGTTACAAAATAAAGTAAATTCGACAAAAGATTATCCAAGAGGTGGATCAAATATTGATTTATGTTTAGACATTTGCTTTTTATACCTCCTTATTTGCTATTCTTATCTCCTCCCCATTTTTTTCTAATTAAATCCCAGAAATACCCTTTTGACCTTCCCACTCCTATACTAACCCTTTTTCCAAAATTAATTTTCTTACCTCTCAACAAACTCCTCCCCACCCCTCTTTTTCTTCATTTTCTTCTCCTCTCTCCCCATATTTTCTACTTAGTCCCAACCCAACCTCACCCAACCCCATTGTCACCTCCGGGGAGGTGCAGAGGGGAGCACAACAATGGCCAGCAAGCGTTAGCGAGCACAACAGTGGTAAGGTGATTTTTTCTAATTTTTTCGTTTGATTTATACCTTACGCCGCAATGAATTGTAATGTAAAAGAATTGAATACATTATGGAAACTAAAAAAATTGAATAGTAAAAAAAAATTGAATACAAATGTATTAAAAATTGAATACAATACGAAACAATAGTGTCTGTAATGTAAAAAAAATTGAATAATACATTACGGAAATTATAATTTCCGTATTGTAAAAAATTGAATACATTACGGAAACATAATATACATTGTGGAAACTATAGTTTCCGTAAAGTAAAAAATTTGAATACATTACGGAGGTAAAAAAATTGAATATATTAATGTAAAAAAATTGAATACATTTTTCCGTAGTGTAAAAAAATTGAATACATTATGAAAACTAAAAAATTGAATACATTTCCGTAATGTATTAAAAATTGAATACATTAATGTAAAAAAAATTGAAAACATTACGGAAATGTAAAAAAAAGTTGAAAACATTACGGAAACTATAATTGAATACATTTGTATTAAATATTGTATACATTACGGAAAAAATTGAATAGTTTCCGTAAAGCAAAAAAATTGAATACATTAGTTTCCGTAATGTAAAAAATTGAATACATTATGAAAATTATATGTATTAAAAATTGGATACAGGTAAAAAAAAGTTGAATATATTACGGAAACTATGGTTTCCATAATATATATTAAAAATTGAATACATTACGGAAACTATAATTTCCATACTGTATTAAAAATCGAATACATTACGGAAAGGTTAAAATACCATTTTGGTCCTTTAACTTATTTTTTAGTTTCAATCTGGTCCCTTAACTTTTAAAAGTTTCAATTTGGTCCCTTAACTTGTCTTTGTTAACACAAGTTAGTCCTCTCCTTCAATGACATAAGCAAAAGTGACGAAAGTGCTATACATGTTAACAATTTGAATGACTAATTTGAAACCCATTTAAAATATAAGGGACCAATTTGAAAATCTTTTAAAAGTTAAAGGACCAATTTGAAACTTGTTAACAATTTAAAGGACCAATTTAAAACTCATTTGCTTATGTCATTGACGGAGAGGACTAACTTGTGTTAACAGAGACAAGTTAAGGGACCAAATTGAAACTAAAAAATAAGTTAAGGGACCAAAATGGTATTTTAATCTTATGAAAACTAAAAAAAACTTGAATATATTACAGAAACTATCACTAGTACAGAAAGCACTTTTTATATCGGTTAAAAAATACTTTTAACATCGGTTAAGGAGGCGACATTAATTAAAGGGATGTTAAAAGTGTGACTTTTAACATCGGTTGTAAACCTACTTTTAACATCGGTTAATAAAAAATCGGATGTTAAAAGTACACTTTAAACATCGGTTATAGTAACACCCGATGTTAAAAGTGTGGTCTCAATCAGAGACGTGTTCTGGTCAGTACACTTTTAACATCCATTGTAACTGAAACCGATGTTAAAAGTACACTTTTAACATCGGTTTTAGGAACACACAACATCGATTATTAGAACAACCGATGTTAAGATTAAGAATATAGACATAATGAAATCAACTGTAACATGATTGATAAATGAATCTCAAGTAGTTAACAACGGTGAACTTACTAAAATGATAAGTTTCAGGATTCTGGAGAACAATGTATTAGTCCCAACTATTTTTACCTCTTATAAATGCCTTCTTATCTGGAATTACCTTCTTGTTTTTAAGGCGTTTCTACTCTTCTATGGCAGACCTTCAAAAGTGCACATTTGATTAGCATATGTTAGTTACATGACCTTCACCATCAAGTCATTATAATGTCATAGATGCCAAAAGCAACATGGTACCCAAAATAAGAAGCTTTATTAACCTGGAGAATTAGAAAATATAAAAAGAAGTGTTCTTACAACTTTGCAATTTATTCTTTTGCTCTTTTGAGGGAGACGTGGGTCATAACGTCAATGATGCAAATGAGTAAGAATTTCATTCTTTCTTGAGAGTTTCAATGTCATGTCCAGGGGTCATAAAGTCAATGAGGCATTAAGAGAACACATGGAAGTGCAAGTAAACTACAACTAATGGTGGAGGTAAATTTCTTTTTCTTGGTGCTTATAGTGAATGAAATTAGTTTATGTTTTATGTGCTTCAGTTCATCAGTTCTATATAAATTGGAATCATTCACTATTTTTAGCTTAGTAGCTTGATCTCATCAATTGATTAGCTAAATATCAGATGATAGTTGAGATGTGATATTTTAAATTTATTATCCAAGTTTTCATTATAAATTTTCTTTCCGGGCTGTTCCAGCTCGTAGCCGTTGCATCAATCACAATATACATGGACAAAGGTTTGATTATAGATTGTTGATGCAGGTAACTGACTCTATGCTACCAAAACAGAATGATGAACAATAGTTGGCAGCAGCCACAACACCAATCACTAAAGTATTCCTCTGACTGAGTTGATAGTAGAGGCATCCCATTAAGGTAAGTTTACCTATATTTTTTTTTAAATTGTCACTGTTGATATGCTTGAGTGTTCAGTTATTTGGTTTTTTTGTCCGTATCTTAGGGGTAGTAGTTTTATATGTTCTTACTTAAATTATTGTGTATTATATTACGTGCAGAAAATTGGTTTCTACTTGAAACGTGCTAACTATTTTGTCAACCCAATTCATTACCTAAAAGGTGTAGACCTATGTTTTCCTAAGCTGCTATTGGTGGTGCCTAAAGGTTACCCTTATAGTTTGCATT
Organism: Ammopiptanthus mongolicus; assembly: GCA_039655645.1. NCBI lineage: Eukaryota > Viridiplantae > Streptophyta > Magnoliopsida > Fabales > Fabaceae > Ammopiptanthus > Ammopiptanthus mongolicus. Next base: position 92,787,940 of record CM077343.1, read on the forward strand.
TATCCATGTATGAAGTCTAAGCATCCCTTGACAATGATTTCTTTTTGGCATTCTTGACCCCTTTGACACCGAAGATCGTGAAGCTTACTAAAAAGCTACATTTAGGATTGTGACTATTTATTAGTTGAGGAAGCTCTGTTTAATACAGTTATTACATCAAAAGAAACAAAAAGTGAGATTTATTTTGTTGTTGCATGGCATTGGTGTTGTTTGTTGAAATTCAGAGACTAGATGGAAACAAGAAAACATGAAACTATAATTTACCCATAACAGTTTGAATGACTGGGAATCACAATATGTATCATTGGTTACTATATATGATACCCATAATTGTTACTATGGTTACCCATTACTATAATTTACCCATAATTGTTAATATGTATCACTCCTAAAATTCACCAATTTCAATTGTTCTTTTTCTTCCCTTTTCCCAGTGAGTTGTTTCCATAAAAGGTGAAATCACAATTTGCTTATGGTAACTAATTTTGTAATATATACATTATTATGGATCTGTCAACAATGATGCAAGGTTTCATATTGTAGTGAATTTTTTTGTTGAAAATCCATGCAATAGTGAGTTGATTAGCGGAGAAGCAGGGGAGAGTTGTGTTATGTTATATCAAACACTTGGGACTAATTTTTTTTAATCATCGAACCTGTTATAAAATAAATAGGTGAAAGAACTACCATTGCTGTTAACATACTTAAGCAAGAAATAGCTTAATGAGATAGGTGTTGGCCTTAGAAAACAAGATTGCCATTGCACTGAAAGTGTCAGAGATAGTTCTAATGTGACTCTTGCCTATAAAAAAGGATGCTTCATCAACTCCGGTCCTCTTTGCTTTCCCGATTCTGACCATATGGTTCCATAGATAATGCAAAGGCTATTTTGAATCTGCATTTGTAAGATATCCCTTACTGCTTGATCAATAATCATTTGGATTCTTAGTAATCCTTCGTATTAGCTCTATGCATGGACGATGGGGTTATTGCATAAATAAGATTGCCTGCTACTTTGAATTAGTTGTATGCATTTGAGTGATTGAGTTTGAAATAGCATATTCTTGCACGATTAATTACTTTATCTTTGGGGTTCTGATGAATTCATGCACTTGAGATGCAAACTTGAACTTCAATAAGCTGGCATGTTGTTTATGGATCTGAAACTGCAATATTTTATTTACATTATAGAGATCTATTTGGTTTTGGTCATCTTTGCTTTTTGATTTCCTCTTATTTGCAATTTTTGCTCTTCCCATCAATTACTTTATCTTTTTTTTTGGTTGATTGCTACGGCTGTTAAGTGCATGTCCATTTCTTTCATAACCTTGCTTGGATTATTCCCTTTCTTTCTAATTAGAGTAAAGATCCAATTTGGTCCTCGACAAAAAATCACGATGATATTTTGGCTCTGAGAAATGAAAAATACTAATTTGGTCATCAAGAATGTAAAATGCGGATCAAAATAGTCCCTGATAGAGACTAAAATGTCCCTAAAAATTACCCTTAAAGGACCAATTTGACCCGCATTTTACATTCTTGATGATCAAATTGGTATTTTCATTTCTCAGGGATCAAAATGCCACCGTGTTGTTTTGTCAAGGATCAATTTGGGTCTTTACTCTTCTAATTATTTGAAAGGTACTGTCAACCTTCTATTTGATATAATGAAAGCAAAGCTATTATGAGTGTATACACAAAATGTATTCTGTGTGTGTTCATTTTTAATTTTTTTTTGTTTTCGTTTTTTTTATCTTTGCATATTGGATTCAAGTTTGCATTTTGTGTCTTATGCAGCACCGAGAGTTGTTGACAAAAGTAAGAGAAGGAACAAAAGTAAGAGAAAAAACGAGGCAGTATCAATCATTACACTCTATCCACCCAACTGTCTTTGTAGCTAAAAAGCTTCTGGCTAAGCATGGAAGGAAATCAAGGACATAATGGTTTGGAAGCAATAACTGAAAGCATGTTGGACGGGATATAATTTCATACTGAGCTGCCTTAGTCATGATATTATTTACTATATCTGTTTTGTTGTCTATTCAGTAATTATTTTTTTCATGATTGTCAAAACTTATCAAGACCCCAGGACCTGTCTGTAGGAGATACTTATATTCTATGTGGTGAAGGATCTGTAGTTTATAAATTGAATAGTCCGTTGTGTTTGTGAATGTATGTGATAAAAAAACCAAGTTATATGTCATGTGCCTTTTACAGTTTCTGTTGCCTTTGGTTACCTATCCATATCATTCACCTGTTGATATTGATCTTGGTCAATGCATCTTTGCTTGCTTATCTTTGTCGATGCTAATTTTTATTTAGTAACCTAAAAAAATGTTTGGTGACAATAAGCAAAAGAATGTAGCATTGAACCAACTATGTGCAGATTGGATGTTGAACTACAAAGCTAATTTAAGAAGGCAATCGACTTTCAAACGTGATGAAATATCTTATATGTTCTATTATATCAGACTAATTTTGACTTCAATGAAGTATACAATGCAATATTAAGGCAACATATATTATGACATGTCATGTTTTTTTATTGAATATGCACTCAGCTTTGGTCCCAAAGCATAATTTAATTACTTTTATTGCTCAGCTTAAGTTAAAAAAAGATTTAAAGGATGTGGTATTATTGAGAATTGTTGGTACCCATGCATGGTTTTAGTGGCAACTGTAATACAGGAAAAGAGAAATAAATCAATAAGATAATAAGGAAATTACAGTATCATTTTTTTTAGGATTTCTTTAATTTGGCACCAACCTTTTAAAGACTTGTCAGCTAAGTTTTGACAATCTTATAAATTCAGATGACTTCTAGAATTAAATGTAAAATTTTAAATATGATATTAACCATATTATAGTTATTGTGTAATTACAATTAGTAGTTAAATAAAATATTGGAACAATTTATTTTGAAAGAAAATTTACCAATGCGATATGCACAGTCTCATACATGGATTTGGCTAAGTGTTAAAGGCATAAGAACAATGTAAAACCTAAATTGTATGCATTATGATCACTTGCACTTTTCCTTTTAGATGGAAAATTCATATTAAATTATTGGATGATAAAAAAAACATATAACGTATAATATGCATTTGTGGAGTAATATTTTTTTTTGGTAACAATAGGAGCAAACATTTGTGGAGTAATATTACCTTATTACTATTTAATTTTGATTCAAAGTTTATTATTACTATAATATAGTGTTCTGATATAGTTTTCCATTTAACAAATTTTAAACTAAAGTAAGCCCGTTTGTTTGCTCAAAGGCAACTTCTACTTTTATGCATAAGAAAATTATTAAACTGTCATTCTATCATGATTTTTATTCCAAACATGATTGTTGATCTTACAAACAAACACATACTAAGTTGTCTTTTTCCTTAAGGCTTAGATCATTAAGAAAAGTTATACATCACTAAATTTTTTACATGCATGATATAAGTGGATACAGTTATTTCCTATTTTTATTTGACCAACTCCATCATCTAATACACTTTGATGGTGTTGATGTGTTTCGGAGGATAACTTGAAAAAAGAATTAAATCAAAATATTATTTTCTTATAGTATTTTTTCAATTCGACACCATTTTAGTTAGATCCTTCTTATTAGTTTTATCAAAATGCTAGCTCAACTACTAATATTATTCAACTCTCAATAATTTTGCTTTAAATGAAAACTTCCCTGTACTTTGCTCTAACAAATTGCAATATATAATTTACTATTATTATTCAATCCTCCATAGTTTTGCTAATATATATTAATGTGAGAGTTGAATAATAACAAGGATTTAATTGATATACACTGTCAATGTAAAGATTTTTTACACAAACAACCAATCAGAATTTGTCACATAAGTTAAAGTGCTTGACTCTTATTTTAACTACCTTAAAAGTCAGACACATCATGATTTCTGATTGGTTGTCAGTATAAAAAAACTTTACACTGACAGTGTATAGCAATTAAACTCTAATAACAATATATAATGTACTATTATTATTCAGCTCTCAATACATAACAAATTTGTCTAATATATAAAATATTTTATTATTATTTAACTCTCAATAGTTTTTCTTTAAATTGAGTTTTTTACCCATATATAAGATATATGCTTCACATAATAGTTTTTTTCGATAAATAATGTATTATTTTTGTCAAAAATAAATAAATAATGTACTATCATTTAGTCTTTAATCAAAATTGATACCTCAAAAGAAAACTTCCCCGTGCTTTCACGGGAACAACTACTAGTTATATGGACAGTCAGACAAATCGACTTCAGCTTCGAGCTCCATCTGACCGGACCAAAAAAGATAGCGATTAATTCGGGGTCAAATTTTATAACTTAAACTCTATATTTTATCGGAGTTATTCGATTTAATGAGTCATATATCCATTTTGTTGGGAGTTTTCATCAATCATGTATCATCAAGGTATGTTTAAATTTTTTTTAGAAAACCCATTGCAGAAATTTGAACTTACACGCTCACAATTTATGTCTTGGAGTTTAATCAATTTAGTTGACCTAAGGGGACAATATATTTATGCCTTATTTGTTTTTGGGCTACGGGTTTATGCCTTATTTTATTGAAGGTAAATGAGTGCATATGATAGATTTGAAATAAATTAAAATGAATTTATATATAGGCTTTTCCCTTTGATTGTACCAAAAGGGAGAACTCTAATGTAAACAAAAAATAGAGATATGGTTTTTTTTTGGGTCATTAGCCTTTGGATATGGTGGATGAAGTATATTCTAAACTGTCCTTGAGGATAAAAAAATAATAAATTAGTTTTATACAAAATTAATTTTTAAAATATAAGTATTCGGTGCAATATTTGAATTTAAAAATGATATTACATAAACTTTTAAAACATTAGGCATGGTTAATACAATTTAATTTTATTCTTATTTATCAGTTCTTCTAAAATCAAAAGTTATCACTAATTTTTTTTTCTTTATATCATTCGTTGATTGCTGTAATTATGTAAATTATGAGCATTTATGGCTGATTTTATTGCTAGATATTCAGTGCCTTCCTTATAATTAGGGGTGTTCACAGATCGATTTAATTCGGATTTGAATGAAAAAAATCCGAATAAAATCAATTGGTTCGGTTCAGATTCGAAAATATTAAAAAAAAGGTAATAATTATTAAAATTTTAAAATATATAAAATTATTAAAATATAGTAAATATTAAAGTATTAAAATATTACAACAATATATAAATATTGAATATTACATATCAAAAAATATATATAAAAAGATAGTAATCGATTTGATTCGGTTCGATTTGGATCCAAAATCTTTAAACCTGAAAGCCGAACCAATGAGCATCGGGTTTGTTTAATTTAGTTCGAATCCGAACACATAAAAAACCCGAATCAATTTAATTGGTTCGGTTCGGATTTTCGGGTTGGTCAGATCGATCCGAACCAGTGAACATCTCTAGTTACCGTCACTGTGAAACAGATTTTCAAACTGAGAAAATAGAATTTCGACCGCGACAAAATCAGAAGATAATCCTCCTGTATACAAAAAAAAAAAAAGATCAGAAGATAATTTAGTTAGAAATATAACACAGGTACGTTATTATTGGATCAGCTCATTTATCTCTTACTTATTTTACCTTTTAATTGTTCATTTATATTTTTTATAAGAAATTTTATTTTTTGTAAAAGTATGAACGATCAACAAAGAATATAGATGGAAAGTAAAAAAAGCATAAAGAATAAAGAAAAAAAGTAAAGAGTGCTAATACCCATTTTTATATGAGTAATGATATCTTGATCAAAAAAAAGGCGAAACTTGATAAAAAATATGAGTAATGATATGGGCTGGTTGGCATTTTGATCCAATGAGTGTGCCTATGTGAGATGGATCTCGGTTGGTTCGGGGAGAACAAATTTTTTTTTTATTTTACAGTTTTTTAAATAAATAATTTTAGTCAGTCAAAAAAATAAATAAATAATTTTGATTATAAATTAAATTAATCCTTAAATTTGGCGTGGTTGCAAATATACTGTTCATTTTTTCCAATTTCACACATGCGTCACGCGAATTGTAAGCGGAATCATCATCAGTTCATCACTATTCTGTTAAAGTCACAAGAGACAGAGAAATTATCTCTTGGAATAAATTAACAAAGGACTTTTAGCAAATGGGTACCTTCCGAGTCATCTCCTCTACAACTATAATAAGGTGTTGATTCCCCCGGTAAGGGCGCTGTCTACTTTGGCTATTATGCTCCAACTCTATTTCCCCATTGTCTTCTAAAAAAATCAAAGGTCTTGACGTGTGCTAACTGTTAGGTGCCAAAGCTTTCCAGAGCTTAACACTTGTCCTTTACCCCTTCTACTACGATTCCTTGATTCTTCTTAAATAACATAACATGTTACTTAATTTACACTACGACCTGAATTTTGTCCATTTTCTGTTTCTTAACTTCCAAATATTAATTGATTAAATATACCAGTTACAACCTCCTAAGCACAATGAGATGAACTATATATAACACTTAAAGTGGTGAATGTTTATAATAAGTAACATGAACAAAAGGTGTCACGGACGAACTTATTTTGGTAACCCATGTTAAGCAGGGGAATAGCAGGTGCAATACACATATCTACAGGGTACAAATCGAGTATTAACTGATATGTAGGTTGGTTTTTGTTACTATAACTTCGTGTTAGGGCAGCTTGTATTAGGGTCGGCTCAAGCATAAAGCGATCCAAATCCTTGCTTTAGGCTTCTCAAAAAAATAACTTTTTCTTTAGAAAAAAGCCCTTTTTGTATTTTTTTTATATTATCTTTCTGATATGTTTCATACATCAACAAACATAAGTTAGCCCATTTGATATAAAAGCTTATCATTAACTACAAGGTTCGGGGATCAACTCCTCGTAGTGTACAAAATAATTAATAATTTAATTTTTTAAAAAGACTTCATCACAGAGTTTGCTTTAGACCTCAATAGGTGTTGGGCCGGTCCTAGCTCGAATGATGAGCTTTTATGGTTTTATCAAGGTTTTAAATTATGATTACGATCGTATTGTGGTCACAATTGTGTTGCGATCGTTACAATTTAATGCCGTCAATTATAGTCATTATGATCCGTAATTACAGCCAATTTAGGTTCTGATTTTTGAAAATGGGACAGGTTCAACTTCTGCATGCTTTTCTTAGCAATAATTCATGTTAGGGGATTGAAGTGTTAAAATCAAATATATTTTTCTTTTGGTACTGAAAAATTTAGATGAGTTGGATCCTGGGGACTCATCAGGGTCGGGATAAAGCTCACGGTTCAAACAGCACTTACAAAGGTATTTACAGATTATCCATTGAGATTCTCATATCGACAACGGGATTCGAACTCACGTCCTTTTGAAATATGCGTCATATCCTTACTAATTAGACCATCCTTGGTTGGCTTCCAAATAGATTTTTCTAATATAGGTTTATAAGTAAAAACATACTGTAATATAGCATGTAGACTTCGGAAGAAATAAGAAACGGGATATTAAATTCTAATAGTGATCATATTTGGATGATTTTCTAACATGAAGGATTAGGTAAGTATAACGTCCCCATTTAACTACTAGGAATATGTATAATTAGGCTAGAAGTTTTCGGGGCAGTTTTTATATAACTTGACCAATATAAATCATGTCTCAGATTTTGAATGGTCATCCTTTAGGCATAACGACACAAAAACCATCACTAACAAAAACATATTTTCTGTACCAAGGGAAAGAAAATTATGTCAACTATTTTTTGTTTATCTGAATTATCATTAAGATTGTTAGAATATTTATAAAATATCTTATAAATGTTTTAAGATAATATATATATATATATATATATATATATATATATATATATATATATATATATGGATTTAATTGGTATACACTGTCAGTATAAAGTTTTTGTACACTGTCAACCAATCAAAAATTACCGCATAAACTAAAATGTTGGACACTTATCCAAATTACCTTAACGTAATGTTTGGTATAGCAAAAAATGGAGGAAAATAAAATGAGAGAATGGAAAAGTGAAAGAAAAAGGTGTTTCCCATCGTTTGGTTCAGAGCATGAAAGGGATGGAAAGAAAATATTTTAGTGGGTCCCACCCCAAAATTGTTTCCACGCAAAATGGGGAGAAAATAAGGGGAGGGATCCTCTAACTTTTTGGCATCAAAGTCACCTGACTTTATTTCTATTTACCTCTTTCATATTATATTTCTCATTCCTGTCTCTCATTTTTATTATCATTTTCTCTCAATTTTTAGTTTAAAGCCACTCTGACTTTGACCCCAAAAAGTGAGGGGATCTGTTTCAAAAAACCAGAGGGAAAGGTGATTTTGATTCAAAATGACCTTAGTAGCCTTGAGTCTGCTTCTGTTCTCTCTTTCTCCTTCAACCCATTTCTTTCCTCTTTTCAGATTGCAAACTTCTCTGCAACAGAGTATGTTCCTCGGAAATACAGTATAACTAGAAAATGGAAATGCGCTGATAAACTGATGATTATTGAGTTGTATGCTATTTTGGTATTTTTGTTTTCATCATTGCTAGATGAATGTAATTAGCGTGAAAATTTGTGCAACAACTGTGAAGTGATTATAGAATTATCGTGTGATTCACTAAGAGCAGTGGAACAAATCTGCTGAAGGCTCGTTAATTGATATACAGAAGATTGATTATGGATGTAAGTAAGGAATTAATGACTTTTATCCCATGTGTATTGCCTCAGAGTGTGAGAATGAATGGGTATGGTCATAACTTGCTTGGATAAGGGGTTGTGACTTGGAATGTTCTGTCCTAAGAGAGTGGTATATGGAAACTTGCTTGGTGAAAAACCATTTGCGTTTCTATGTAGATGGTGAAATAGATTTTTGTTATTCTTTATTTATGTCGAGGTGAAAGGGCAATTTCAGTAGTTGTGGCTTTCGTGATTGAGATTTGAGATTTCCCTACGCTACCTTTCCAGAAGGATTATAAAATTGTTAGTGTGCAGTGTATATATGACATCTTTTTGTGAAGTGCAGGTGCCTTGTTTAAAATATAGTTCATAGTTTATTATCTATCAAAGGGTATTTTCGTCATTTCTTAAATATATTTTTTCTTTCCCCTCACTTTCTCCTCAATTAAACAAGTGGAGAGAATTTCCGCTGGAGGGGGTTTCCTGCCATCAAGTGCCATTCACTCCCCCGCAGGAAATTAGTCCCCGTTTTTTGCGGGGATACTCTTGATCGATGACAAAAAAAAACAAGTGGAGAGAAAAGTTTTGATTTTCTTTTTTATCATTTTCTCTCTAACCAAACAACTAAACAATCTTCTTATTTTTTACTCTTTTTCTTTCCTTCACCTTTCTATCCTTTCATTTTTTCTGTTACAACCAAACAAAGTGTAAAAGTCACTCATATCAAGATTTCTGATTGGTTGATAGTAAAAAAATTTACACTGACAGTACATATATGTATATATATATATATATATATATATATATATATATATATAGCAATTAAACTCATAATATATTCCAATAATCAATTAAAATATTTCTTTGGAAAAAAATTAAAATATTTCAAAAATACTTTTAAGATACAATAAAATATTATAAGATCTTGTAAAAAAAAATAAAAAAAATTATTATAAGATATATTAACAAAAAAATATATTATAAGATATCTTTTAAATATTCTAATAAATGTCAAGAATTTTTCATATATAAAAAAATTGTTACTACGACTGAAATTTAGGCATCTAATCAAATAGTCAAATAGATACTTGAATTATTTAAATTTGGCCCAATAATATGGCACTATATCACAATTTTTTTTTTGTAAAAAATCATTAAATTCAATGTTACCTTCCTAGTTTCTAATTTGACCGTGAGATACGCGCTTTTTGCCAAATTCATCCTCATAATATTTTTTTGAAAGACTTGCGTTATATGCAATTATGAAAATTTAGGGTCAGTGCCAAGACTTAAAGGGCAAAATATATGTGACATCATGATCAAAGAGACGCTAGAGATGGTCACTTGGTCATTATTAAGCTGCAGCTATATATAAGGCCATTCCCTTTGCATTACTATATGCCTGCAAGTTTTTTGAAGGTCTAAACGGTTCTAGAGAGAGTTAGCTAGTGATGAAGAGTTAGAAAAAAAACAATTTCAAAGAAAATTAACATAGTGAAAGCAGAACTTGTTTTAGGACACATACTTGGTCATCTGCTCAATCCATCTCCTTTTGGTTTTCTGTAACTTTCACAAACGGCGCCCTCACTCCTCAAGAAAGAAATTGGTGATTGTCAAGGTTCGTACATGTCTTTCAGAATTTATATAATTATTGGGGTTATCTATAATATCTGGTTTTATAATTACTCTTTAGTCTGAAGTTTTAACCATTATATATAAGACAAATTCTACCGTACCCATGAAAATTGATGGGTTTTGAAACAGTTTCTAAACTGACCAATAGATGAATGGTCTTCCATTTAATGAATTTAGGTCAAACATTTGCTATTAAACATAAAAACTTTTACTTATTGCAATTAAGTACCTAATTAGTTAAATATTTTTATGATTTAAATTTTAGATTTTTGATTATTAAATCAATTTCTAAAAGATCCGTTGAACCCAATTCTCCCCTTCTTCTCTACTCTTGTTGTGAAATTCTATCTTCTTGCAACAACACTCATATCTTGTTGAATCCAATTCCCATATAAGGAAGAGATGACATCAATAAAAAAACAAAAGACCAAACTCAACTATTGATCCATTTAAAAACTGTACCAAAATCCATGTATTTTCAAGGGTACGGTAGCAGTTCCCTATATATAATTGCATTAACAAGTTCGTTTTCGCATTCTTTGACATCTTCTTCTGCCGCCTTTGTCTCTAATTTTTTTTTTTTGATGAGTAAAACTATATTAAAAATGTTACGAAAGTACCCCAACTCATATTAAAAAAAAAAAAAAAAAACAACCAAAAACAACAGTGTGCACATTACAATCACCTAGACCCCATGAAATATAAGAAAGCATATATGTCAACAACCCGTGTAACTTTCTTCCATCCCCTGCACCTTATTCAAGCCAAAAGTCAACTCGAGATTGCTTGCATAGAGGCAACACCAAAAGTATCAAATTAAACCAAAGCCTAATAATGGTAACATCCCACCTTGATTCTGTATCAAAGTTTACCCACCACCTAGCTAGCTATAGCCTTTTAATTAATTGAAGTTTTGCAGGTTCATATTGCTAAAAACGATGAAGGTGGCAGGTCAGAAGAGGAAACAGGTTTTCTTCCTGTGGTGGTTTGTAATGGCTGTACAACTATGCTTCTCGCTCCGTGCCTGCTCTGACAATACCTCATTTAGGTTCGCTCTCCTCACTCTCTTGCTCCTCTGCTTAGTTATATGGCAATGTCGCTTTTGTCTAGTGTTTATAAAACCTGACTCACAGAGTCGCAGTAAACAAAAATGGAAAACATTGAAAGGAAGAATATATATGCGAGGGTGAAGAAGATGCTAGATTTTATTTAAATAGGTCAAAATATATTTGTAATAATTTGTTAGTTTGAGTTTGGTTTATTATATTTGTAATAAATTTTTTTTTATGGTGGTAGATACTTCGTACCTATATCATAGTTATAAAAAAATAATAATATTTTTTTAAAGGGTTTGGTCTACTATTGTGTTTATGAAAATATAAAAAATTGATGACCCAAAGATTTATTTAAAAACTAAGATAATATAAAATAATTTAATTGTTATATTTGTCTGTGTAAAGATTTTTGACACTATTAATTAATTATGAAATAACATATTAAAAATATTTGACTCATATAATAATTACTTTTAAAACTATACATAAGATAATTTGTAATTATTTGATGGTATAAAATTTTTACACAGATAATGTATCAAAACTAACCCCTGTATCAATATCATTGTATAAGTTACTAAACTTAAAATTTTAATTTTTAAATAAATATAACTTTAATAAAATAATTATATTTTATATAAAATAAATATATTATACTAATATATATATATATATATATATATATATATATATATATATATATATATATATATATTGGTGTTTATATACTAATATATATTTAACTATTTAAGTTATGCTATTTACATATGTCCATTTCAAAGCATAACAATAATATGTGAAAGTCCATGCACCTAAAATTTATATAATGCTATTTACGTATGTTATATGTACATCACCACTTTGACACCTATATATTGATAAAAGTATTTGAATATTTATCTTTAAAGTATTATGCCTTTATATAAGTTAGGAAATTAAAATTTTAAATTTTTAAATAAGTATAATCTTAATAAAATTACAATATTTATATAAAATATGTTATACTAAAAAAAAGAAAACAAAATAATGATTTGAGTTGTGTTTTTTACGTATATCCCTTTTTAAAACATAATAATAGGAGCACACGCTGTACCCCACACAGGCGCGAACAACCTGAAGTTGTTCCTCTCACACGCGACGCTGAAGCTATTTCCTCTCGCGTAGTTATATAGTTTATTTCTTATAATTATAATATTATACTATAGATACATATATTAATATATATCGGTTTATGCTATTTTGACCAATGACTCATGACACAGTATTCTAACTGAGTCGAAATTGTCTACGGCACAAGGAATGACATTGGACTATGGTTTAGGGCATAGCCGGCCCAAGGTTGAGGCCAACAAAGCCCTTGCTTTATGCCTCACATAAAGAAGGGTTCATGGTTGAGAGGAATTGCAACCAAAATTTAAATAATTGTAATAGGTTTGGCCTTAGTGTATTAACATGCCTCATCTAGAGAGGTCCACACTTATCTGTTTGGAGTTGGCATTAAGCCTTCACATATGTTGGGTCGGCCCTGATTTAGGGTGGCCCGATATAAGAGAGTATGAAGAAAGAAGAAAAGGAAATTAAGAAAGAATGTCATAATTAATATTTTTATGCTGTTTTTACTCTTTCGTTTCAATGCATGGCTTCCATTTGCAGACGAGGTTTAGGGGAGATCAACAGCCTAGAATCCACGTCTGCACGTCTACCGGTCATCCTGAATACACAAAATCCTCACCAGGTATGATACCAATTTTAATTTGGAGGAAAAATAATAGTTCGTTCAAAATTTACGAAAAGAAAAAAAAAAAATCATTGGTTAGATTTTCTGGTCATATACTTTGATTTTAAGTCTTGACAGTTTTGATTTTCAGGTGGTGATTGACAACGGCATCGTTTCCGTTAACTTGTCGAACCCCAATGGCTATATCCTTGGAATGTCATATACAGGAATTCACAATGTACTTGATGCTAAACTTGAAGAAAAAAATAGAGGGTACCTACTTCATATTTAATCTATCAGAATTATGGCATAAAAATTGGATCCACTATCCAAATAAGTCATGGATTAATTAATTTACATAATCAATGCGCTAAAATATTTGTAGGTACGTGGATGTTGTTTGGAATGAACCAGGAAAACCAGCAACCTTTCAGCGGTATAATTTTTCTACTCTCAATATATTTCTGTATTCATGTCACTTGATGAAATTAATAATAAACAAAAGTAACTGATAATGATAAGCTACCTAATTGCTAATACCACTAATTATAAAGTAATGCATGCATAATTCACTAACGTGATTCAATATAATACCAGTTCTCCCCAGTTTGATAATACCACTAATTATAAATTAATGCATGCATAATTCACTAACGTGATTCAATATACAAACTTTTATATATCTGAAACTGTGTACTGCAGAGTCCACGGGACAAGATTTTCAGTCATAGCAGCGGACGAGAATATAGTGGAGGTTTCATTTTTAAGAACATGGAATTCTTCTATGGAATGCTCAAGTGTCCCCATAAATATTGACAAAAGGTGGATTCGTAGTCTTAATTATTCGTACTGTTTGAGAACCAAAAGAGACGGAATAAGGACATGTTAATTGGTTTTGAACTACTAATATATGAAAGCTTATTAACATTGTTTGATATAAATTTAATTTTGCATCACCCACAAAAAGAAAATAAAAATTGCAGGTATATAATGCGAAGAGGCGATTCCGGGTTTTATTCATACGTGATATTTGAACGACCAGCAGGATTACCTGCAGCAGAGGTTGCTCAAATTAGATTCGTTTACAAGCTCAACAAAAACAGGTAATTAGAAAAATGTGACTCTAATAAAATAAATTAGTCCTTTTATTTTTTCAAAAACCTTATTACTTTTCTTTTACTTTTTTGGATAGAATTTTATGAAATAAGAATAGGAATGAGAATAAATTTTTGTTTCAAGTAGTTTGGAAGAATTAGAAATAAAATGACTGGAAAAACGATCTTCCACCTTAATGTATAGAATACAATATAGGATGAAATATAAGTTGATTTAAAAGACAAAATTACCCCCAAAGATAAAAATTAAAAATTAAAAATATTATAATTTTAGAATTATGTTTTATGACATTGGTACAATATCGATTTTAGTTTTGTACAACTTCTGAAAATTCCGTGAAAAAAAAAAAAACAGTTAAACAATATGATTAAAACTTATCCAAAATAGTGTAGAAAAAAATAGTAACAATGGATCTTTTTTTTTTGGTTCGAAACCTACCGTAATTGGGACATTTGGCTCCCCAGTGGATCCACCGGAGTGTCCCCACGGCTTCAGCCATTTGAATCGACTATGAGACTAATCGCCGGTTAGGAAGCGACGGAAGTCCGATTTTTTATACACTGGGTTGGGCTGCCTCTCAAATGGACAACTCCAGGAATCGAAATTGCATCTTTTTTTTTTAGGGAGAGTCACGTTACCAACTCTCCCAACACCACGTTGGTAGTAACAATGGTTCTAATATACCTTGAAATGAAATTTTGACATAGATAAAAGCCCTATGTTCAAGTATCCAACAGGATTAAAAACAGATTAAAAGTACACCGCTATATAAAAATGAAAAAAA